>VYZT01050574.1:0-12402 GCA_013400735.1 Pomatostomus ruficeps | reverse complement strand
GGGAAGAACTACATATGACATCTTTAGCGGTGAAGGTATAATTTAGATATATACTTCTTCTTCTCTTCCTTTAAATTTGTTTCTAGTGTATTTTGGTTAGTCATGCTTTTATTAGAGGCTAAATTGCAGAGATAAAATTGTTTATTTTATGGAAATATGTAATGGTGTTCCCTGGCAGAGACAGGATGTGACTTTCTCTGTCTCCCATTTGTGCATTCTGTCTTGTGCTGGAAGACATATTAGTAAGAATGGGAAAATTACACAGGTAAAAGGTCAAGCTGACAGTTGTGGTCTGAAGTTTTCCCATTCCTGATTACTTGATTGTACCTTGTTCCTTTGTACCAGACTCAAGTTCTTTATGAAAACAAACAACCCTTAGTCTTGGATTTGACTGTTCACTGAGCACCAACATTTATGCATTCAGATGTATTGTAGAAAGAGAGTTTGCTCACAACATCACTTCATCAAAGTAAGAAAATACTTGTCTTGAAAGTATTGAAGGATTGGTGTCTTGGTCACTAAAACAGTTAAAAGTCGCAAGATCATCTCATCAGCCTTAGCAATGGCCATGAGGATGGTTCAAGTGCCATTTTGTCTGGTGAGGCTGAGCAAAAGAGGAAATGTCTCTAAGTCTAAGTAGGGGCACAGCAAAGCAACACACACTTAACACTACCTAAATGCAATAAAGAGAATGTTCATGAATATGACAGTGGAGCAGCATATTCCTCATGTTTTTTGCCAGTCTGTGGGCAGTGCATTGCTGTTGTTTCGACCAACTAAGGTGGAAGTTTTGTGCCAAACTAGTACCAAGTACAAATATGTGACAGCTCACTGGTGTTTTCCTCTTCTATTCACTATTTCAAAAGAAAATTTATCAAAAATAAAATTTGAGCCTTTCTGTTCTGCCTCACAGAGGGCCATAGGGAGGCTGGAAAGGTAAGTGAAAAGAAAGACAGATAGGGGGTTTCTTGACTGGAAAAACTCTCCTGCTTCAAGTTACCTTACACTATTGCTTCAAGAGGTTCCCTGAACAAGAGTGTCATTCTGTTGTGTGGCTTCTTGCTTCCTTCACTAGGCAGTCCTCCCATAACTGTCTGAGATGAGAAAACTGCAAAAGGAGCAGAGCTTTCCAGGACAGGGCAGAACAAGAAAGAAAGAAAGAAAGAGAAAAACAGAGAGGGGAAAACCATCCTTGTCTTACTTGCTTCTATTCATTTACTTCCATTGTCACCTGGAGATTAGCAGACATTGTGTTGTGATGATATTAATGTCATATAAAAGAAAAGTTTGTCCACTAGCTGTCTAGAGCCAATACTCTGTAAAGCAGTGCATACTAGTAATTAATTTCATTTCAGTGATATCCTTTAGGTCCATTTTCACTAAATCACACCGCATCTGTTTACTGTTTTGTTGGAGTACAAATGGTTAATCTTGGCTTTTAACATATTATTTCAGTTCTTAGATCTGTCAGAGCTGCTGATTCAAAGTTGGTTCCAAAAAACGAAATACATGTGTGTGCAAAAGGAAGGAGGAGGTGGAGGAGGGGTTTTATTGTAGGACCCCAGGGAACGCCTTGTAATGTAGGAGTGTGATAGTTGAATACTGGAGTATTTCAAAAACACCTTTGGAACGTGAGCCTACTCCTCTAAATAATATTGATTGGCATGATTATGATTCTGGAATGTCTGTGAAAGCATCGCTTCTACATGAGCTGTAATCTTACGAAGTAATTTGCTGACAAGTGAGAACCTATAGAATTCATTTTCTTCTGTTCTCCGTATAATACACCCATTAGTTTGTTTTCTCAAAAACATCTTCTCTTTTTCTTGAAAGTACATGAAGTAGATGCTAAAAATACTGTCATTAAAAGCAACATTTTCCTTCTTTGCCTAAGGAAGATTGCTTAAAATGAAATTTTAATTTTTTTTTTATCATGTGTGTCTTGCCTGTCTAAATCTTGGTTGTAATCTGATTTTATTTGGTGATTAACTGGTTTTCAACTTCCATGCTTTGGGAAAAAGCATTTTCAAGAGTTCTCCTCCTTAAATAAATAAGCATCTGTGTTTTAATGTTCCTTTAAATATCATTCAGCACAGATTTTGTGTAGATATATTTGTTCCATCTAATCTAAGCTAGCTGTGCACCTGACATGCATATTAGTTTTCTGTTTCAAGGCAAACACAACTGCAATTCTGCAGAGACCAGAAAAGAAATAGTGAAACACATCCTTCTCGTCAAAAAGCCAGGCAAAGCAAATAATCCCATATCAACAACCTAGCAAACCTGTTTCTTAAAAAAATATATGTGTGAAAAACTGAGTAGATGGTAACCACGTGAGAGATGAAATGAGAATTTAAGTAATAAGCACCATGACTTTTTCCACCTTTAGTCCTTTTAGTAAGTGCTTGTCTAATCTGTAGTTGGGAAATAAATCTGTATCTGTAACACAAGCATTCATTTCTTTTTCTCCTAATTTTTTATGATTTGTGCTGTACTGTTGCATCTGCTGAAACACTCTCTTCCAACATCCACGCAAATTATATTTTGTGCTGCCTTCACAATTGTGCAGGTGACTGTCACAGCAAGTCCTAGAAGAATGTCCTCTGTGTGTGTGTGAGGACACATATATCCTAATGGACAAAAAAGATACATAATCCCTGCTAAGAAATGTTCAAAAATAATTATAAGTGTGAGCACATTTTGACTTTCCTTATTTGAATTAACACATCTAAGTGGGATGTTGAGTTTGGCTATCCTTAGGCTTGTTCAAAGACCCTGACTAGGTGTTTATGAATGCTTAAACGACTGAGTCTGATATTCCCTACTATATATTCCATACTATGTATGCCTGTACATGTGGTTGCTCTTTCATTTGTTCTCAACTTCTTTTTCGGGACCCCCGTTGCAATTTTGTAACTGTTATTGTAGTCACAAGATACATGATGTGGTCTGTGCGACTTTATCCTGCAGGCCATGTAGGAGGTAGGGAGTGTAAAGAGCATGGCTATGCATTCCCTTCCTGGAATCTGGGAGGACTGTTTTGCCATGACCTTGCTCTGGTTTTCCTCTACATTCTTCACTGTCCCCAAGCTGTGAGGCTGATGTGTTTGGACAAAATAATTTTGTTAAGTGGAAGTCCCCTTAGAAAAACAGAAATAAAAATTGATGGGAACTCTACATGATTAAGTGTTCAGTGAATTTTTTCTGAACCTAGGATGAATTTACTTAGGAGCAAATTTTAATAAGTATTTTGATTATCTGCTTCATGTGCTCTCAACTGGAGCAGTCTGAATACTATGACATGAGAACAGTTTGGGCTTGGCCAACATGTTAAACCATGTTTGCAGAAAGAATATATCAATGAATTTTCTTTGCCCAAGGTTTTATTTTCAATTTTAAATAGCTATCACAAGAGAATCTTAAATCTATGGCTTTTCATTCTCTCCTTTTAAAGAGGAGAAAGAAGCTGAAGAAGTTTTCAAGGGAATAGGAAGCAGGACAGAGAGAAGTGCCACTTCATTTATGAGTATTTCTTAAGTCAGTGTAAGACCATGCTAAACAATAGAAGGAATGCAAGCAAAAAAAAGGAGCTCTACTTTTTAAAATCAACAGATGCAACAACATTCCTTTGTTTAGGACAGGATACCTGCTTGTCTTGTGAAAATGCCAGCTGATGGAAAAAAGCAAAAATGTGTGTTATAAAATGATCACTGAAGAAAACATGAGTTGGTTATGTTTGCGTCACAGATATAAACCTTTTGGTGTTGTTTTACTCACACCTCTATGAATTGACATCAAAGATAGAAAGAAAAGAGTTTTATAGATACCATCCCTGAGTTATGGGGACACAGGCATCCACTCCTCCCTTAAACAAAAGAGCTTGGAATGAGAAGCTGTAAACTGTTCTCCAGATGTTTATCTCTTTAGTGTACATTTCTTTTGTGTATAAGACAACTACCTGCCATGTACAGTATTTGATTTAATTCCAGGTTCTGTTGAAGAAAGTAATAATTGAGATACTGAAGCAAGTTTATTTCAGCTGAAGTTTGTTTCAGTTTGGTTGAGGAGATGCAACCTACAGTGATTTTCTTTCCAAATTTAGGACAGTTTTGAGTGTGGTGGAAAACTGAAGTGTATCTCCCTCTTATCTCAGTCAAGAAGTGAAGTAGCATGCCAGGCAGGGAATGAAAAGCTGCAGCATCTTATTGGCAAAGCCAGGGCCAAAATACTTCATGGTAACTTGCTCCAGAGCAAGAGTGCCTCTTATTTGTCTCTCAGTGAAATTGCATGTAATAAATTTCCTCCTGATGCTGTATCAGCAAGTAATTGCTTCTACTGTATCTTAAAAGCTTTTCATACTTAAAGTTCTTCAGTGCTCTTTAAATTTTATGTATTGCTTTGAGTAACTTTCCTTTACACTTAAACCCCCTCCTGCTTTGAAGCTTTACTGAAAGTGAACCCTGCATAAGAAAATTACTGCTGTGCTTAGAAGAGGTTTGCCAACTAAACACTTCATTCCCAGATATATAGCTTAATAACGGCATCTTTATACCTTTAAAACAGATCATGAGTCATGCACAATTGTAGCATTTTCAGTTTAGAGCCTCTCGCTGCCTTTTTTTCTGTGTTGCTTCTCTCCCTCTTCCTGAAAAGGAAGGAGAAAATGGGATGGGGAGAGGTTTGTGAATTTATTTAAAAATATGTAAAGCATATATTCAACTATTGTGTGGGGAAACCTATTCAGCTATATCATTTGTAGATCAATTCTGGCAAGAATTTTCTCAGCCATATTCTCTAGATCAAGTAATTCCATTGGTTACAGGTCTGTTTTATATCAATATTGCATTCTTACACTGTCTGCAGTATTAAGCCCTAGTGATTTTATTTCTGAATGCTTTTTTAGAAAACATAATTTTAGCTTAATCTATTTCCTTGCTACATAGTGATTTAAAGGTATTCGATCAATTTCTGAAATCTTTGGCTGGGAAGAGGCTTTTGGGATTGTTCAGAGAAAGGTCATACAGTTAAAAGCAACATTAAGTCTCAAACATACAGATAGGGGACCACTCCTTATGGGAAGCAATTCAATGTTAATACTTCCTTGAATTTGTTTAAGAGAACTGTGTTTTTTTCAGGCAGTGTTAGTGTCCAGCTGTTTTGGATGAACTTCTTAGGTTATATTGGTTTTCTGTTTTCCTTTTTTTGAAGCTGTCATAGTAGAAACAGAAGTTTTCTATTGTAAACAGAAGGTTTTCTGTTTTGTAAGGTGACCAGAGACTACTCTAAACCTGAAAAAAAGAGAGAGCTTTAAAAGCACATGTGAGACTCATCAGAAAAATCACAAGTGAAAGCCTAACTACGTGGGTGCCAATTTTTAAAATAAATTATTTTATTTCCTGATCTGCAGCCAAGAAGCAAGAGGTTTTGTGAAATCTAGTTTAAGATAGTGATAGAATTCCCAGTGATATTAGTGGATACATGTTCATACCTTCTGTATTAAATTGTTTCTTATGCAGCATTGTGGGTGGCATACTTGGAACAAAGTTTGCAGTTGAATTTACAATACTAACACCAACTCGTCAGTGGAGCAGATGTTGTGTTTTCTGTTTATTTGATACATTCTTCAATGCAAGACTTCGTGCTTCAGCCAAAAGGTTATTATGTGCACCTAAAATGCTTCTCTCTCTGTCTTGTCAAATAACTGCATGCAGTTAAGATCTTCAGCATGAAGTACAATTATGGTAGTTTCATTGATCACCTGATATACCCAATGTACATCAAGGCAAACATTAAAAAAAGAGAATGTTTTGAAAAGGAAATAATTGCAGGAAATAGTTGATCAAGAAGTTTCTCTATGTAGGACACACTGGAATTTGTGTAGCCTGAAGGAGAAAGTTCCTTCTCAATTTCTAGGGTTTTTTCAAACCTCTAAGTATTTAGTGAGAAATTCAGAACTCAGTTTAACTTTCTACTAGACAATATTGCAGGAGCCATTGAATAAGTTAGATGGTTATTTAAAAGGTATTACCTGTATTAGATAATTGACTTTTTTCCAAATCAGCTTGATTAAATCAGTTAATCAGCTTATTGCTGTACTTGTTTAATGTCTATTGTGCTTCAAATTGATTGTTACTGTTGTCTGCTGCCTAAGAAGGCAGCCTGGATTCTATTGTCACTGCACTTTCCAGCTGCACAATGAGCGAGCGGTTCAGTGTGGGACTGCCCAGATGCAGGCACAGCCACAAGCAGATGGCATGGTCCTGGCATGTCGTCTCCTTCCTGGGAGGCTCCAAGAGGTGCAGGAGGTGAAGGGGGAGGCAAGTCTCCTGGTGTGGAAGCTGGGGGTCACAGTCAAGTCAGTGACCCAGCGCAAGACCATGAGCCGTGCTCGGCAGTGAGAGATCTGTGCTGGGCTGCAGGGCAGGGGGGGCTGATGGGGGGCTGTACCACCCTGGCCCATCATCACCCTGTTGGGTTGGGGATTTTCTTCTGGAGTGGAAAGGGAGAACGGATAGGCAGTTCTTAAAACCTGTGAGCTACCAAGAGGCTAAAAGCTAGAAAAAAGACACTTGTCCTGCCTTCACATTTATCTAATGTGTCTAAGACCTGAGAAATTGATACAGTATCTGCTGAGTGCCTCTGGAGCCAGTGCAGGGCTGACAAAGGTGTGCTAATGCATATCTAGTGGGACTTTATGAACCCAAGTGAATATATTGAAGTAAAATATCCAGTGGTACGTTACTCAGGCATTTCTATTACCCATAGTATTTGCTTGCCTCTTACTTTAGGTAATTCAAGGATTACAGTAGTCACCCAATTCTACTGAACAGCTTGAATGGTTAGTCAGAGGAAAATACTACCTATGACTATGTATAAGAACTACATTCTTGACTGAGAATAAATTGGTGTCCATTGTGCACAGCCTGTGAATTGTTCAGAATGATTCAATATTGCAACTTTTCATTTTGAATAATGACTTGTTTGAGTTTCAAAATTGCTATGGAGGATCTAGATAACTGGAAATTTTAAAACTGAGGATATTCAGATGGATATGCTGCTTTTTCTGGAGTGTTTTGAACCAACAATCTCTTTTAAGAAGGGCATGGACTTAGCTGATAATAAAGGTTACATGGGCAAGATGATCCCAGTTTTTCATTTGAAGGGATCAGAGTTAATTGTAAGGGGAATATGATTCAATGTAACTTCAATTACTGTTTTCCCCAGCAAATAATGTATTAAAAATGCAAAGGAATGGTAGATCAAGCGTAGATGTTCTCTTTTGTATTTTTCCTTTGCTGAATTATATGTTACTCAGTCAACTTTTAAAAAAATCAGTTACGCTGATATGCTTTCTGTGTGACAGGCTGCAACTGAACCTCATTATTCATACAACGTATCTATGTGATGTTACCAAATCTATTTGTGCTGTATCCATTTTGTACTTAGGGATAGTTTCCACACTCTAATGAGCAAAAATAGTCAGCTTGGAGTAGTAGACGACAAGGCAAAAAATGGATGGAGTCCACAACCTCTTTCTTAGTGACAGTGGGGCCTTCTTTCATCCACTTTCAGGTTTTTTCTTGTCTCATCAATATGTACAAAGCAGATGCTATGTCAAGAAGCAGATATACTCTGAGCACTTTATAAATCACTCCTTTTGCCTGTAACAGACAAAAAGTTAAATGACAAAGGTTCCTCTCTTGTCTGATTGGCAGAAAAAGGCCATGCCTAGCTGGAATTGCTTATTGGATGTAATTCTATTCAAAGCCATTGACTTGGCAAGCCTGTCTTGCCAGACGCCAGGCTCTAGTGTATTTCTTGTGTTGCTGAGATGCAGTTTATAGCATGGATGAAGGAGCAGTCATTACAAGCCAAGTAAATACGGAGAAAAAGAAATCTAGAAGGTGTCACTTGCTGGTGTATTATATGTGTTTAGGAATTGGGGAATGCATGCTCTGTGATAATTTTGTGTTCTTAATGTCCAACTCTGATTCATAAGTGGTCTCTGGAACATTTCTCACAAGTTGGAACTAAGATGGCAACGTGAAAGGTCAGGATATGAAATCAATCAGAAAAGGATGTCAGAAAGACTTCTGCAATTATGTCAGTGCTGTGGGGTGCAGGGCAGTTACCGTTCCTCTCTGCCTTGTCCCATTTGCTTTCCTTGTAAAATACACAGGTGCACTCATTGACCTTTGGCAGCTGATGCTATAAATATACCCAGTGAGGGCAAATTCCAGTATATTCCTTCACTACCAGTTGTCACCCACCTCTGATGCATTTCTTCTCTGTCATGGACTTTGCTTTCTCTGTTTTTCTTTCCCCCTCACAACCTGATGAAACTTGCTCTCTGAAACTTTGTTTGATTTTATTTCTAATTCTCAAACATGCTAAATGCACTGGGAATTAAATTACAAAGTCGATGTTACCTCATGTACTGCAAACTAGCTCCCTGAGGCATTTCATCACTGTGCACACGTGAGACGTTACAGTGTGGCAGCAGGGCTGTAAAGTGCCTAAACAAAACATTATGCAGTTACTAAAAACAAAATAAAGTAATAGTAATAAAATAGGTTAAAGGGGAAAGAAACTGTTCCAGCCAGGTTTCTAGGAAGAACTGCCAAGTGCTGCATATCCCTGGTGACATGCATTTGGCAAGAACATCCTTGAGACCTGATACAGTCTGCAAGGAGGCAGTAAGGATTCCCCTGTCATTTATCCTGTGCACCAAGCAGTGCCGTTCTGCCGTCTCGATCCCAGACATCGAGCTAAAGCCACAGCCGGGGGTGTGGAGGGAATGGAAGACAGACAAGGAAGAGAGGGCTGCTGCCCTCTGGAGGGGTCCCTAGCTGTGAAGCAGGAAGGCAGCTGGGACAGAGGTAAGCCCCGAGTATCACTTCTGGGGTGAAACTCGGTGCAGAAGCAGGCGTGGAGAAAGAGGAGGAGGATGCTTTGGACTCCTTTTGACCTCTGAGCCCTTGCCCAGCTGAAACCCATCTCTGTGACAGCAAGCTCTAGTCCTTTGTTAACATAATCTTATGCTCCATCTTCTCATTGCTCCTTTTATGTGTTATGCTCACACACTAATGTGCATCTCAAACACTAGTTTGTTGTTTCTCGTATTACATGCTCACCCATTCTCCATTTGTATGAGGGGACTACTGCCTCTTGTGAAAGGAGCTGACTTCTATTATGTTTGCTCCTGAAATGTCTGTTTAGAATTTACTGAAAGAGGATGAAAATCAAATTGTTTCAGAGTTCTATTTTTCAGCTGTTTTTCTTTGCATGAAAATCATAATTAAAACTTAGATTCAGGTGGACTGAAGGTATCCATAAAGTCGTGTTCAGTTCATTGAGTGGTTTTAAGGAAGACAGTTGCAAAAGGTGAAACAATCATTTCAGCATATAAAAAGAAAATTTGTATTTTAGAAAATACTAATTAAATTATAAGTGTTAAATGCTTCTCTTGTCCCAAACGCAGAAGTTACTTGCACAACAATAATGCTTACATATTTATTCATCCTCCATCCTATAGCTAGCTCTTTTCAGCTGATGCCTGTGGTGACTGCTTCAGCTAGGAAATAATCTTATGTGAGAGCCTCTATATCTTCTGACTGTATGAAGAGATTTGGGTGAAGTTCAGGTGGCAGAAACTACTCCTGATGTTGGCAAGTCTTCTGTCTGTGCAGCTGTTCACATTGCATTGCAGAAAACAAAACTGAATGTTGAAATTGTAGGAATAGCAGATAAATCTGAAAGTTGGCCGTACTGCTACTCTCATCTTTCTAATTGGATATTTATATGTCCTCATAGTATCCAAATGGCTCAGTCATCTGTGGTTATTTTCCCACAGCAATGATATACTTCTGATTTTACCAGAGAAAACCCGAGGCAGGACTGCACACAGGAAGTTTGTTGTGTGGCCAACACTGGACCATGTTTGTTTAGGTCTCTTCTCTACCCCTTGGTGTTTTGTCTTCTCTCATGGAGGCTGTCTACCTGCCTTTTTGTTGTCAGCTGTAATGGACAAGGAAATAAGGTGGATAATCAAAGTAGAGTCTAACTTGATATATTTATTAATGCATTCTTCTTTTCCAGTGTCTCAAAATGCCTTGTTGAGCTTCTCCTTCTTTATGCCAGCATTTTGCAGAAACTAGTTTCTTTGCAGGAGAAAATAGGGCTACAGGGAGCTGCTGTGGCAGCAATCCCATCGTTGTGACTCTTGGTGCTCATCACTTGCTGGGTCTCACTCAGAGTAATACCTAGTCAGGTACTAAGTCAGGCACTGAGAGGTGCAATCCTCTGGGTATTCAGGATTCTGCTGAGAAGTCTGTAGGTGTAGTGAAAGGCTTCTGAGCACTTTCCCAGTTGGTAGGTTAGTGGGGTGAAGCCTTAAAAGCTGTCTGCTGTTGCTTACCTTTCCTGCTGTGTGAGCTGTGTTTAAGTCAAATGAGCCCGGCTCTGGAGAATGTCATCTGGATGGAAAATAACATACTTGATTTGTCAGAACTTTAGACCAAAACAGAGAAGAGTGTAGAACTATTGTCTCTATCTGAAGATTAGGAAGACAGTATCTTCCAGTCCTTTGCTGGAAATAGTGAAACAGTAGAACTCAGCACAGTTATTCTGCTGTCAATGAATATGTTTGATGTTGATATGCAAAATTCATCAGGGCAGGCTGTAAACAAAAATGTGAGAGTTTTGTAGATACTGGATGTAACCCAGCCACCCAGCCTGATCCAAATTGTCTCTGCTGAACGTTTATTGGTGATGTAAATCTTACCCTTACTGACAAGGGGGATTTAGAGTGCAAAGACCCAAGTTGTTTCCTGAAGCTATAATAAGTCAGTAAGTAAGGCAACTCTTCTGCACTGACCCTTGTGTGAGACTACTTGCAGGTCATCAGTGGTTTGGTTAAGCTCATAGGAACATTTGTTTACACTGAGACTTTTACTATTCGTACCAAGAGGATGTTTAAATTTTCTGCAGTCTTAATGGGTACTGAAAGGTCTGGGATGTGTCTTTCAGCTGAAACAGACACTGAGTGCTACAAACCCTGAAAGTAGTGCTGCTTCATGCTCTGCTTTTTGTGCAAACCTTACCTGGCTATGTGGCAGTTCTGAGAGCAGCTTGCTCTTCTGCTGTCTGTAGTGTTGTTATTCATTCGGCTTTTGGGGGCTGGAGAAAGCCTTTAGCCCAGAAACCAGCTTTTGGAGTTGAGGAGAGAGCTACAAACAATTTTGCATAAGCACCTCTCTGGAGTCTGGGAACCAAGTTATAAACAGAGGAGCAAGATCTGGCTCAGCAAGGCTGGTTCAGATTCTGGCAGTAGCCAGGCTTTGTAGGAGCACAGACAATGCCCTTGACTTCTGCTATCAGTCACATCAATGTAAACCAGCAGGCATCAACAAGGTTAATAAATGAAAAAAGTAATGCAATCAAAAGTTGATTTAATTAGCTATTAGTTCTAATTACAGTATTGTTGAGTGGCTTACTGGATTTCATATCAGAAGAGTACTTGGAATAATATATATATATCTCTCTATATATATTTACATATATCTGTATCTATAAATATATTTGTGTACCCCAAGGTAAGGTGTAGGAGGTGCATGTGTGTATATATGTGTTAAAAATGAACTGAAAATCCTGCTGGCAAAACAAAATTATGCAGGTGAAACCTACACACTGAAGAGTCAAAACTGGAGTTCTGCTTCAGTAAGTCAGTGTTGTCATATATTATGGGAGCTGGAATGCCAATGTTAACTGAACCAAAATGTTGGTTTTACAGTTCATTAGCAGTCTTGGTGAAATGAGCAGCTCACACTAAGCCATGTGAAAAGGTTTCTGTTTCTAGAATACTTTGAGCCCTAACTATAAGGTTGAGGAGAGGCAACTGGAGGGAGTTGGGGTTGGGAAAAAAATGTTTTCTCTTTTGGTGCTTGTGCAGAATTCTGAGAGCTGGGGACAGTTGCCGTTTCAAGAAAATTTCTATTAGGCAAAGACATACAGTCTCCTGACACATTGAGGATCTATAAACTAGGCCTGTAGTAAGCTCTTTCACACGTTTACCCATTCCTTCTTTGGTTAAATTATTTCCGGCAGAACTCTTGACAGCTGTAAATGTGAGGGTTCTGCACATTTCCCCCCGGACCAGACCTGCGAGCCATGCAAGCGGGTCTGGGCACGGATACGCACAGCTAGCTGATTCTTGTTTATCCTGACTAGAAGAATGTAAAAAATGTGCTGGCTTTCAAGGGTCAGAGGCTAAAATATGGATGTGTTTATTGCATATTTTGGTTGTCCTTATAATAGACAGTTTGACACATTCTTTCGGTGAACTTTCTGGAAGACAGATAGCTCAAAATGGGCACAGGAGAAATTGCTCCTGTCAGGATTCCC
>VYZT01050569.1:0-20615 GCA_013400735.1 Pomatostomus ruficeps | reverse complement strand
GTGATTGTTATCTTACTGCCCCTAATTACTATCCCTGAACACATAAGCTGTTAGAGAGGAAGTCATATGAATTCATCTACTGCAAGTACCTCAGATGAGGCTCATTTACTGAGTTTTTCAGTGAAAAAGCATGGAGACACAGCCTGAAGCATGATTCAAGAGAATCTGCAGTATTTGGGAGGGTCTCTTGTGCTCCCACTGCCTATACAAGACAAGGGATTTCAGCACATAAGATAACGATAACCTCCCTGAACCTTAATTCTTTTCTCTTAACTTTCAAGAAAAAGTGCACAATTAAGTTTTATCAGAGTTTAGCAGCTTTTGGGTTATGCAGGACTCTGTGCTTCTGCTGTGACACCTGTTTGAGATTTAGGAAATTTCACACTCACTCTTATTTGTCTGCAAGGAGACAAGCTTTTGGTAGGCAACCTTCTGCGGCAGTACTGGTGTCAGATTTCCAATGGAAAGGGTTCCCTCTCTTGTGATTGCCTGAATAACTGAAGGTCTTACACAATTAAACTAAGAGTATTTGAAATATAGAGACTGCATGGCTTTGATTTATGCTCTACTTTGAGCCTGAGCCACAGAAATTCTGCAAGACACAGCTGACAGTGCTGTCAGGGCCAGGAAGTTGTAATAGGAGACACAGTCATACTGTAAATATTTTATTTCACATTACTAATTTATTCTACTTTATATCAATATTTTAATGTCATTTGCTACGGAGCATCATTATAATTTTTTTGTCTACAATGAGATTTAAAGACCCCCAAATCCACTAAACTTTTATATGTTTGATTCTGTGTTGGATAAATCAGGAATGAGGATTTAAACAGCACCTACTCTTGTCCTGTATTTCTTATGGTGACAAGTAGCCAGGCTTTGCTCTCCCTGCACATCCAATGAAGCTCTGGTCCCTCAGTCTCCCTGCTAGTCTCTAAAACAGACATATATTGACACTCACGGTATTTTCTACCTGGTTAACAGCATGGCAAGTGTCAGGACTCAGTGCAGAACTCCCAGCGGATACCGACTGTCTCATAGAGACACTTGCAAGGGAATTTTGTCTCTCCATCCCTCACCTGTCAGAAATACTGTTCTCATTCTCCATTGCACTCAGTCAAATTTCTAGTTCAGCTACAAACGCGTGCAATTGCTACTGCTGCAGTAGCAATTGGTGCAAAGCCTAGGAGGTGGGAGGTGGAGAGCTTACATATCAATAATCACTCCTAAACATCTGCACAAGTGTGGAGCTGGGAGCATATTAAGAAATATTAAGAAGCTGGACCTCTATCTGTTTCAAAATACATGTTCAAAATTAAGGTTGTTCAAATAACAAGCCACTTTTACATTACAGAAATTTAATTTAACATTTTTCTTTCTTTCAGGACTTAAAGATTTGAATTTTAGCCTAAACAATACACGAAAGATAATATGATATGCTGGAGTAGGTCTGTGTCCAAAGTCCTATTAGCAAAGACACCAAGAGCCCTGAGCTTTTTCAAAATCACCTGTAGCTGATCATATGTAAGACAAATATCTTTTGTTCTTAATCTCCTTAAAGTGCGTTTGTTATACAAAAAACAGGTACACATTTTCATCTTAAATGCATCTTTACCACATCACTGTACCTAGCAAGCTTGCATATGTGCAATTAACAGAACTTGTTCCATTTCCTTCTGCCAAATTTATTGATGATCCTTGACCAGTGACAATCCAATAAAACTACCACATGAATTGTTTAAGGAAATTCCCAGGAACAAAAAAGTAAAATATAAATACACTTTATTGTATGTTATAAAATGAGTGAGAAAGACTTTACTAAACTGCTGCAGCTTATCACAATCTTATCTGCTTAGAGATGGCTGGCAATGCTTTCCCTTAGAACAGCAACAAGAAGCACTGAAGAGCACAGAAATAAATTCTTCGCTGGATGATTTGCTTTATAAATCTGTAGTAAACTCAAATTTTTGAAACCTGAATATCTGAAATCAAGGGCCCACAGCAATACATAAGCCTGCCTGAAGATGTGACCTGATTTTTAACTGATACTGAGCATCCACATCTTCCTTTTATTTCATTCATCAGAAATTCAACACATATGATGAAATTTGGTGCACCATGCATATGTTAAAGATACCTGAAAATCAGTCCACTTACACTTCAAGGCATAAACTTTTGCCCTGAGATAGCAAAATCATCTTTCACAGGTACACACTATAATTTCTATCATATTATTAATAGTCTTCAGGGTATGAATGGTGATGCTGCAAGTTCCTCACCATAAAGGAATTATTCCTACTTGTCTTCTGCTAACTTGTCTTATAATAATTTCACAAGGCACAGTTTCTTTTTGTTCTTTAAACTTATTCCAAGACAAGTCACATATGGAAGATATCATCATCTTTTTTCTATGACAGATATTGTATTTTGGGAGGTTTTTTTCAGTGGGGTTTTTTAATGGAAATCAAATGAATCAGGAACTAAGATGGAGAAGATGTAAAAATGAACACTGTTTGGGTTTTGGGTTGTGTTTTTTTTTTTTTAACATATGATATCTAGGTAAAGAATTCCAACAGTTCTTATTTTCAGTAAGAATTTTCTCTTTCATCAGAAAAGATGTTAGGAAATTTGTCATCACCTACTGTCACTCAAATACTATGGCTTTCTTACATCACTGCTTTTTTTCTTCTCTACGAAACTCCCCCCCGTGCAGCTGACTGTGCATTTCCCACAGAGCTGTGCTGGAGTGTCCAGGATCTTTTACTTCCAGCAACCACAGGGACAGTTTGTCATCTTTGCCAAAACATTCTCTCTGACCTCAAGAAAAAGAGAGACAATAACACCACTGGTGGTGTTCAGCTGTTTGCTCTTCCTCCTACAACAGTGTCTCCTTTCCTTCCACTGTAGTAGTTAGTGAGGCTATAGCATGTAACCTTAAGGCAGAGGAAACAGTGGTTATTTCTTAGGAAGTGTCAGCACATTCATTTCCAAAACTCACATTTTCTCTCTTCTTCAAAAGAAAATGACTGGGCAGCATTCTTGTCAAAGCATTTCCCTGACCCACGCTTCTTTTTATAACTTCTACCAGGCTAATTGTCTCTGTGTCACAAGGCTTTCAAGGTGTCAGTACTGAAGTTTTTATCTTTCTGCCCATAAGCCTTAGAACTGGTGATCCTAATAAATCATCCTGAATTGTGCTGCAGTACTCTCACAATGCTATATATAGCTCTTCTGAAACTTACCAAACATTTTTAAGTCAAGTTCATTGTACTGAGTTGTTTAAAAACCAGTTTAGCTTTTCACACTGTAACCTTGAAACAAGTCCAAATAATACTTTAAAATAATCTCTCAAATTAGTTACCTGTTACAAATTCACCACAGATTTCATACCAAGTGTAATGTAATGTACAGTGTTCAAGTACATAGTCTTTAATGCATTGAAAAATGTTTCAGTTTATAACAGTTTAAAGATAACCTGCACCAGTCTTGAACTATGAACTGTTGTCCTGAGTTTTGCAGTTCTTCAATGTTTCTCTTTGCTGTAGTACTTTCTCACGCATGCTGTTGTAAACATGGCCAAGTTTTTGCTAACTGTCCTTGTTGTTTTCATTCCATTCTCCTAGGTGGAGACATGTGATGTATTTTTCCTTTGACCAGTGTGATTGAGAGGTGGTAATTTCTACCTCCAATCCACGGTGATTTCTAAGAACATATAAATAAAGGTCAGAGGGTTCTGCGCTCTCTGTTTTGGCTCTCTCTTGGCTCTCTTGGCTTTTCATTGCTCTGGCCTGGTTCGGCTATGTGTGTTTTCTTTGTGTCCATACAGTGCGACAATGAACAAACAGAATTCCAAAATTATTAAATTAATTTTTATTTCTTTTTCTATTTTGCTTATTTTTAAAAAATGATTGATTGGAATAATTTACATATTGCAAGAGTAAAATATCTTTGTCCTTTAGATGAAAATAGGAGTTATGCTTATATTTTCTGACCACATTATTAACACTTTCAACACAATCTTCCAATTTTCCCCATGTAGTCAAAAAAAAAGTTGTTAAACTTGAAAATTTGGGGGATTTTTCTGCTGGTCATTTATCTGGAGTATTGCTTTTAAGTTTTGACACAATGAGCTCATTTTTTATTTCCAACTGAAGACTTTCAAAATCATTTCTAGCAATTCATATTACTTGTGTCTTACATTGTCCAAATCACTTTTTCACAGGTCTGGAAATTTGCTGTTAAGGAGTATCTTTAAAATTCTGTGTCCACCACAAGAATCATCATGTCTAGTCTGCATTTCTTATTTAATGAAGCAAACATTTTTGATTCCTAGAAGAGCTTGAGATGTTTTTTAATAGTTGGTCCAATATTAATTGTGGTCTTTTTCTACTCTGATCTTCCTTCATAGCTTTTTTTGCCTATGGATACTTTAAAAATGAACTCATTTTAAAAACCTACAGAAGTAGAAACAAGCATCCAAATAATTCCCATAAATTATTCAAGTCTAAATCCAGTGTTCTTCTGTCTCTAAAAACTTTTATCACTCAGCTATAGTAACACTGTCAACATGAAAATCGCTAGTAATTTTTTATAATGATATGCTGCTCATATATAAACAGGCATTTACACACGTAAATATAAGCTGAATTTTCAAAGAGCAACAAATAGAAGCACCAATTTAAACAATGTAGATAACAGAATTAAAATTTCTGCCTTTGAATCTAAAACAAAAACAAAACCAAAAACAACAACAACCAAAAAAAGGAAAAAAAAAAAAGAAAAAAGAAACACAAAACAAAAAGATCAGCTATTAAAAAGGAGGACTCCACCACTTGCTCTTCTCAGACTGAAAGCTTTTATCTGAAGGAAGGCCACCATGGCCTTCCTGCAAGGATGGATCGAAGCTGGTACTAGTTCTGAGCAGAGCCAGGGTAGGCTGCTGGACAGCTGCCACCCACCACAGCCAAATGGGGACCTGTGGCTCCTGGGGACTCTGTCCATCTCCATCCCATTCAGAGGGATCACAACAGGCATCTGAGTTGAACCTCTGTGAAGAGGCAGACAGGAAAGCCCCAGGGGACTTCAGTGTGAGGGGCTGGCCACAACCTCACAGCACAAAGGGCAGGGGATGCCTCCAGAGCCTGCTGTCACACAAGAACCCACCAGATGTTTCTGAGTGAACCTCTGAATTGTGAGTAGCATTTTTTAATGGTTTTTAATTGTCAGGAAAGGAAATAACTATTTTTTTATGTTGTAGTGGCATTTTGAAAGAAGCAAGATCATGAATTGCCATATTCCCACACCCTAGACTAGAGGACGAACTGTACAGGTGTGAATCAGCACACTGCTGACCTACTACACATAAACATTTCAGATTCTAAGGATTCCCAGGCTAGCAGAAACTTTGCATTCTCTCTAGCATGTTTTGGCACTCGTCCACTAGTGTGTTTTCTCCCATGCATTGAAATTTGCTGATGTCATAGCAGGAGAGATCGGAAAATGTTTGCGTATGACCCAGTGCAAAAGGTTGCCTTTCCCATAAACCTTCCTCCTTCCTGTGCTTCTCTGAAACTGAATATATGAGACCTCCTTAAATAGTAGTGAGGCTGACAGTTATCAAACTAATGATTCCTAGTACTTAGAAGAAAGTTCTAGAACTAAATTTTTTAACTTGATAATAATTTTGTGAAAACATATTCACTTTCAAATAAAAAATGAAACGGCTAAAGACTAACTTTTAGTGCACTATTAGCATACACATTTGTGCCAAGAAAAGGAAAATTGAATAGCAGTATTAATGTAGAAAAAACATGCCAGATTTAATCTTGGTCTCCTACTGATATGAGAGAGAAGCCTCTGTAACTGATGAAACTGAAACCTTCATCTGCTATACCTCTATCTCACAGTAATTGTAGCAGTTTACATCATCCCCCCACGTGTTCTACAAGACAAAAGTGGATCTTTTGATGTATCCGTCTAGTTTTCTACAAGAACAGAAGGCAAAGTGATTGCAAAGGCTGCAGTTTCATTCAGTAAATGTTGCCACTCCTTTTAAAACTTGTACAGGGATGTATGAAGCATCAGATACTAGCAAAACAGGCATGGTACAAATATTTGCCTTGTCATTCTGAAAAACCATTGACCAACAATGAACATGGTGGAGAGCTTTCCCACCACCTGCTTTTGGGCACTCAGTATTTCCAAATAAGTCTGACTTTCCTAAACTCCCTTTATGCACAAGGGGGAGATGAAACTCATTCAGCTTCTCTCCAGAGCCTCAGTCAGTGGGAGCAATACCTGCATTGCTGACTGCCACAGGCTTTGCTTTTGTACATACCAAGTGTCCCTCCTGCTGAGGAAACAAGCCATGGCAAGGTACTGCGAGACAGGTGTATTTCAGTATGCGACCTCAGAGCACTCAAAATTATATTTCTGCTTTCAATCACTCCCTAAGGTAGCCTCTCTCTCTCTAAAGGGAGTCTATATTTAGACTAAGAGGGAAACTGCTTCCTAAGCTAGACTGAGTACTTAAATTTTAGAACCCAATGTTAGAACGTGAACTATCCCTGAGTTTCAAGAAAGGTTTTCTGAGCCCACTCAGAAAATATAGAGAGAAAGCATAGAATTAATTTGAAGCTTCATTTCACAAAATAATTCTTTACTTATTACTTTGTCTTCTCCATGGATGCATGAAGATTGAAAAAAATTTGGAGTAAATTTCTTTCGTTCACTTTAAGGATATGTTGTCAAGCTAATCATTACACAAGTTTCAACAATTCTGCCTGCATTGTGTTATCTTGATTTTATCAACTGTTAACTCTATAACATCAAAAAGGGATAAAGTTCAAGATAAACACTGATAAATGCATTGTGAAATAAAATAGTACTATAGCTGTTCATTAGAATTTAGAGAATTTAGAGAATTTAGAGGTCAGAACTGCCCAAGGTCTACATTCTCAGATACATTACAAGCATTGCCTTTGATACAAATAAAACGCCTATGGACTGTACCAGTCTGTACTCTTCACAGTGGTGAGTAATTAAAAAGAATGAGAATCTTAATTTAGCTTCACTGCGCATCTTGTAGTTACAAACCACAGTGCCCTAACCTCATCAAAAAGTGCTGTAAATGAGCTACTTAAAAAGAACAGTCCTACGTCATTTGTTGGCTTTGATACCCATGAGATCTGGAACTTGATGCATGAGCCCCTGGGATAAAAACTAACATTTGTTGTGTGGATTCCTTTAGGCACAGCTAATGCTAACTACACAGCATCAGCTACTTGATATTACATACTCACAGCTAATTCAGGATAAGTGTTAAGGACTAACAGGTTTGTGTACAAAACAGTGATGATTAATATTCTGTAAGATTTAGCCATTATCGAGAAGTATGATGTTAAGCAATTAATTTAGCCACGTTAAATTTTAATGTTTAAAACTGGCCTAATTTTTCAGCCTTTTAAACATTCCTATCCCAGTGATCATTAATTTGCTAATGGGTATGTGTTCATTTGCAGCACTGTCTGGCTTTATCCCATACCTTGAAGTAGGCAGAATTGTCACCATTAAATTAAATGGAAGCAGATCCAGAGGAAGAAGGCTGTCTAATATGTTTGGAAATAGTCACTTTTCCTTCACTTTAGCCATCTTCTACCTTTCTCTCACATACTGATTCTTATACATCTTTTTTCCCACCTTTGGAAAAGATCTTTTTTCTCTCACTGAAGTAAAAGAATTTCTCTATTCCTCTTTTATTTTTGTAGTGAACATGTAGTCCTTATGAAAACCTAAAGAGAAGCCACCCATACAGGTAAGCACATTGATGACTTTTACTTAGCCACAGATCCCATAGAAACATGGGGTTGGAGTGCAAGCCCCAGCCAGGATGTCTAAACCAGCAGAGATGAATTACACTGTGAAAGTGGCGATTTCTCTTCATTAGCTGAGAAAAGAATTCAGGCACTTAACTTTGAGGTGATTCAAGTTGGCAAAACAAGTGCTGCCTGGAGCAAACAACTGATGAACATTGCTTCATAATGTTGTCAGGAGTTCAAGGCCACTCTTTAAGTGCAGGGTAATGCAGGAACCAGAGTGAGCTGCACAGGCATATGATGGATCTCTTCATTTTCTCACCAAGTTTCTTCCTTCCAGGAAATACTGGACACTTGAGCTTTGGAGTCCTCACATAATTGGTGCTGGAAAATACGAGACACTGGGACTAGCAGATTTCATGGCACTGGTGATAAACAGCATAAAACAAAATTACTTCCTATCGGCTGAAAATGCCCTGATATTCTGTATGCAACAAAAATTGACTGAGCCATATGATCTTTTTATCTTTGCTTGAGAAATTCATCTGAATTATTTTGAGACCCCTCTGTTTTCATTACAAAGAGATTTGTGTATTTCAACAAAAAATGTATGTCTTTGTAGCAGAAGGGTCTAAACTTCCTAACAGGGTTGTATATTACCTCCTCTAATTATATTCTTGTATCTTGTCACAAACCCCCATTTCACTTGACTTGAGAAACTAAGAAGTCTCAGTAATATTCAATCCTTTTTTTCCCTCTAAGGATGTAGAAACATATAACCAGCTCAGGAAAGCAGTAATCAGTATAGCATTTAGGTACCTGATAAACAGTAGGTAGGTAAACTAATTTCTCTTATTCTCCTTCAGCGGTGTAATGACAGCAAATGTGGTATATGGTTTCCATTGAAATGCTAAACCATCACATATTTCATGACCCTCAGCTCTGCATAAGTATGCTCTATAAAACAAGTTTTTGCTGATACACACATCTAGGAGTGTAATGAAATGAAAATCTACACTGTATGCTCAGTTCTCTCCTCAAGGAAAATGACGAATTTGAATGCAATAAGGGACAACACTGGGATGGTGGAACATTTATCTACTTAAAGTAGACTCAGAACAGAAAAGCTACATGTATGCTTACCTCAGCAGAAAAGACAAGGCCAGAAGCAAATAACTTTTGGGACTGATCAAAAGCACCTAGAGCAATAAATGTTTTCATAAGATATAGTCTATGAAAAATGAAGATTCAGACACAGAGGGATTCATCCTTACCTGATGTTTCCAGCGTCTACGATCTACATCTAAGTTAGTCATCCCAAATGCCTGGTTAGAGGGTGTATTTTCAGATACGGCTTGTCCAATCTACATTTATGTTCATATTTAGTATGGGAGGTGCTTGTTTCTCCCTTGTTTAGACTGGAGATGCTTGTTCCTCCCTGTGGCCTATAAAGGAACTTGACCTGAGGAACCCATCCAAAGATGTCTTCCCAGTACACACGCACATCTGATCCTTTCCTGATGCTGAATTTAGGTTACTCTGCACATTTGATTTGTTTTTCTTGCCTTCTCCCAGGCAGTATTCATGAAACTATGCAAAGCACAGAGAGAGCAGGAATTTGGGGAGATATTTCATCTTGGGTCACTGGTGACAATTTGCCAGTGATGCAGTCTGTCAGTGCAAAGTCGTTTACAGGATCACAAGTATCAGTTTTGCATATACTGCCCTCCAAGGACTTTGGAAGACCTGGAGCTCAGTGATGCCTCCCACATGTCACACAAACACAAATTCAGAATAACCATAGAAGCATTCTGCCCTCTTTGGTGCTACCACAGTGCTAAAATTAATGCTGAGTTTCGTGTTCTTAACAAATATGTAAATATTTATAAACACTCCATCAGCATTTTTGTCCCATATGAAATTTTCTTTAGATGGCTTTTAGATCACTTTTAAATACACTGTCACATTTCAAGGGCCGTCTAATATTACAAACACATTAGCAAACTGAGTAATGTCTCTTCCGCTGGGACTAGGTGAGAATTGATCTATTTATGCACAATACATGAAGCCAAATTTAACTTCTAATTTGCCTTGTTCCTTAACATGTAGGAAAAGAGCACTCTGGAAGCGACTGCTAATTGATGCATTTTATGCTCACCAAAAAAACTAAGAATGCACAGGATAAGAGACTGGTCGGTTTCTGGAATTTGTGCCAACACTTCAGAACTTCCAAGCTCTAAGAGTTGTTTTGTAGACCTGAAGTTCATGAATTACCTCCATCCGAGGTACTTGCTACTACTGGTACTGCTTACTGGTACTACTAGTAGTACTACTGCCTAGGTACTACTTACTATGGGTGACAACCAGAGAAAACCAGGGGAGGAAACAACTGCCTTATGCTGGATAAGAGAGCTGGAACATAAGAGGCATTTTGCAAGGGCAGAAATTGCTCTGAGAAGACTCTGGGAAGGGTCTGGTGATCATATAATGTTGTTAAGTCCGGAGGATGACAGTGGAGGAGATTTTGTCTGGGAGTTCTGTTTCCTTTGGGCAGAAGCTCCGCTTTCCAGTTGTTGCCCATAGAGTTTGTCTTTGTGGGGGTGGCATCAAAGTAAAGTCTTTGACAGGAAAATATGACTTGCTGGGATGAAATTTCCAACACATGAAGAAGTGAGACAGAGGAAAGGGTTCCTCAGCAGTCATTCACTTCCCTTTTACACACTCAGAGTAGCCTTTTTTGCTATTCACCCTTTTTTTCATGTTTTTGCTTGGGTTTTTTTGGAGGCATTTTCTAATTTAAGGAAGAGACTATTAACTGAAGCATCTGTCTGCATTTTGCTAGTATTACTGTGTCTAGAGTCCCGAGAGGGAAGGAAGTGCCAAAAGTTAGTTTATGCAAGTTCATTAGCCCAAGGTTTCTTCCCCTCTTGTGTGCACAGGACCGACCTTTCCCAGAAGCGGCCTTGACTTATGCCTCGCCTGTTGTCACTGCCTCCTTGATTTTCTAGTTTTTCATGCTGCAGATGTGTTTTTCACCACATTTCTGGCACCAGCAGCAGACTCACATCCTGCATTAAATTCACAAGCAGCATCTTAGCATTCAGAAAGATAAAGCATGAGCATCAGTTTGTCAGATAAAGTCAATAGATGCTTGTGATTCAGCAACAAAGGCCAGCCGTGTAAACAGAATCCCAGCAGGCAATGCCTGCTGTAACACCCTTCATCCTGGGATCATGTCAGGCCAGGAGAAAACACAGCTTCCAGAAATCTGCAGTCACAAAGATGCTGCTTGCTGGAGCACAGGAAGAGTTTTCCTTTTCCAGGACACCATGGCAAAGGAGCCTTGGTTTGTACATGCCCATCAATCACAATCAACTAGGATATAACCTGACCACACATTGGCCAAGAATACCAAAACCACAGGAAGCAGCCTGATCAAAGTGTTTAAATAAAAAATATGCTTATATCATGGGTCACCATGAAACAGCTCCCAAGCAGAATACACCAACTCCTTATAACTCCGGCTAAAGGAGGTCTTCAGAGCCCAAGTTAACGAGCTGGCACTAGCTCAAGGTGGCCTTGAAAGTTCTCTTTTCAGTGCTATTTTATCCCAGCCACAACCTTGAAAAAAAGGGGGTTAAGGTGTCAAAGGTGGAATTCTAGACTTGCTGCAAGTAAACAACTTTTTGAACAGGTCCTGAAAGTTTCCACAGTTAAATGGAAAGGAAAAAGAGAGGCAGAACAACTTCCTTAAGAAAAACAGAGTATTTTGAAAAATGAGGACACTGTGTGGTAGCAGTGTTTTTCTCTTCACACTCCTCTCTCTCACACATCAACTTCTTACATATGCTTATTAATTTATGTCTAAAATTATGCATCAAATACTGTATATTGTATTTTGCTCCACTAACTTTTAAGTACCTTTCCCTCTCCTAGTTGCTGAATACTTGTGTTAATGGTAACAAATAATTTTATAAATGTCATTTTAATATAGACATTTAAATATCTGACTATTCTTTAGCTATAACAACTCCCAAATAGCTTTTTCAACTTTCCAACAAATTGAGTTTTACTGTCCATAATTTTGTATATAAAAGTCTGTACATCTATTTTCCATTTCAGGTTACATATATGTATTAAAAATTAAAAACTTTATGAAAATAATTCAAAAATCAGAGCAATTCACAAGTAATAGGTGTTTCTTAGTAATTAAATATAAACTGCATCAAAATTAATAATAAGGAGATTGTTAATATACAGTAATAAAGAGATGTGTACATCGAAGTTAGAAGCTGACAGACTAGAAATTATTGAATATCTAAAATTAAAATGCTAAAGCCGGATCTTCTAAATAATGGGAAACCAATTGACTCAATTACCTCAGAGGAAATTAGTTGAGCAGTATAGAAATAAGCAATCAGGTCGATGGGTATCAAATAGAATATTTTATAGATTTTTTTTTTTGAGAGAGAGAGAGCAGTCTTTCAGATGAGGAGTATATCATGGAGCAATGCATGGCCAATGAGATGAACTCTTACAGCTGTGCTTCATAAAATGAGAGAGCTAGAAACTCATTCAGAGTGACAACATTTGCCCTGTTAAATAATTAATTAATTATGCATCAAAATCATATCAGGTATCTTAAAACAGGTCACAGATAAACTAATTCATAGAGATCAGATTGATTCACTCCATGGCCAATTTATGACTGATAATTTCTGTAAATTATCTAATTTAATACAGCAAGTAAATAAATTAAACATCTCTTCTACAGCAATCCCTGTTGATACACAGAAAGCCTTTAAAAGGCAATTTACTCAAGACCTGAAATGAACTGAATTTCCAAGATCTCTTACTAATCCTTTTTTACTATATTTTAATGTCATTGCAATGTTTTTCTCTAGTCTTTGCCAATGCATGCAGTGAAGATGGAGGGAGAGCTTTTGGCCCTCCCTCCTTAGACATTTGTCTTGCAGCTCAATAGGATCAGCACTGAGGGAAGCAGTTCTTTCCCTTTGGACTTGTTTATTCCTTCTTTAGCTGATGGAGAAAATTAGGTGTTTAATAAAGCCGCAGAAGTCCTGGCTGCTTAGGTTGAGTTATCTCAGGTTTCCCGTGCCTTTTTTGTGATAAGTTGGAATGCTCTGCAATGACTGCTGCTCATTATGTCACACAGACACTTTCACAGGGATGGAACTGTGCTATGTGCCAATCCTTGTCAAAACAAGCCAGCGAAACAATGCCCCTGAAAAATGTGCTGTCATCCTGACATTTGCTCTCTAGAGAGGAAAAAAATAAGGGGGGAAAGGGAATGGAAACAAAAGGCTGAATGGAAACAAGCCTGCTGAAGGAGGCAGCACAGGTTGTGGGCAGCAGCCTGGCAGTTACAGCATCTGCGTTAGGGATATGTGGGACCCACCTAAGGGATGTCCCTGCTCCAGGAGAGTTTCATAACAACTGAGCTGTGGGCTGTTCCTTGATGGTGTTGTAATCCCCTCCTTGATGCCTCTCTGTTTTGTGTCATATTCTGAAATACTCCAAGCAGAATGAGAATGACTCAGTAAATGAGAAACTTAAGCTCCAGTCCCCTTCCTAATCCAGTTTGTTCTTGCCTTATATTTACAAAGCCAAGATAAACGTCAGCAGAAGAGGCTGAGGCAACGTTGTCAGAGGACATGTGTGTTCACCCCACATCCCTGGGAAGGACTAGAAGGGTCTTAAGCAGGAGAAGAAGGTGAACCCTTGTCTGCAACAGCCTGAGCGAGGCAGAGGTGTAGCCCCAAGACATGGAGGCCAGCCCTGCCTCCAGCAAGCTGGCAGCTCCTCTGAGGCAGAGAGTGAATAAAAACAACCCAGCAGGAAATAGAAGCAGAGGTAAGTGGCATGATGNCAGAATGAGAATGACTCAGTAAATGAGAAACTTAAGCTCCAGTCCCCTTCCTAATCCAGTTTGTTCTTGCCTTATATTTACAAAGCCAAGATAAACGTCAGCAGAAGAGGCTGAGGCAACGTTGTCAGAGGACATGTGTGTTCACCCCACATCCCTGGGAAGGACTAGAAGGGTCTTAAGCAGGAGAAGAAGGTGAACCCTTGTCTGCAACAGCCTGAGCGAGGCAGAGGTGTAGCCCCAAGACATGGAGGCCAGCCCTGCCTCCAGCAAGCTGGCAGCTCCTCTGAGGCAGAGAGTGAATAAAAACAACCCAGCAGGAAATAGAAGCAGAGGTAAGTGGCATGATGTACACCACAGCCTCGCTCTACCAGTCAGCCCACCATTTTTAAGGACTAACAGGCTTCCAATAAGAACACGAAAAATAAAGAGAATAAGACACTGGATTACTATCAGCAGGCAAACCACAGGGGTCTGAGGAAGAAGAGGCAGCATGTTTCTCCTCTTCTGGCAATGTGGTATGTGTTCCATTTTCTCTTGTCAGTGTAAGAACTTCAGCCTGAAGACAAATGTGGGAACAACCATTTCAAAAAAGATCAAAGTAAACTCCTCTGACTTTTCCTTACAGCATGCTGTCATTTTTATGTAACCCTATCTTTCAGCAAAACGGAGACGAATATCATGAATTATTATCAGCCACCTTGAAACAGTAGGGGCTTTTTTGTAAATATATTATTCAGAGAAAAACACTTTGCCTAGATCTAATCAGAAACTAATTAGAATCAGCATATGCTTTTCTGTACAGTTACCGTGTCATCTGGAACACGAGATGTACAAACCCAGATCTAATCAAACTGAGATGCTTAGCATTGGGAGCATTATCATCTGAAGAGTCTTCTGCAGTCAACAGAAAAAGAAATAGCAGCATGATTCAACTTACCTAGTATCTTGAGCAATCCTCTACAACTGATTATTTCTCCTCCTTGACTACAGAAGGAGTCTGAGAGTGTGATTATTTGCATAAGCACTGGTAGCCAACAGTATTTTAGATGGCACAGAGTATCCACTTGGCCTGCACCTGCCCCTTTGGAAGGGCACAATCTCTCCTAAGTCTCATGGTATATATGCCAGGCTCAGGCAGGTGTCTCAGGTACCTTGGAGAATCTCTAATGGAGACTATGAATTGCACCACAGCTACTTCTGCATGCTTCAGGTAGGGCCTTCTGATGCTTCAGGTGAAGCCATCAATGGTGAGCCTGGGCCACTGGGCCACTGCTATAGGCCTGAGTGAAGAGCATCAGAAGCTGAAGGAGTGTGGCTTGGCTAAGAGAGAGGCAAGGAGCTGCTCAGGGCAAGCAATGAGCATGGAGCTGTTTGTTCTTGAGTGAGGCACTGCTGCACGGCGAGGGGACTGCTGAGACCCTGGCGTTATAAAGCTTACATGTCAAACCCTGCCTGAGCCCAGTAAAGGTCATGAAGCCATCAGACACATATAAACACAAATCCCATTTTCCTGCAACATTTTTTATTCTACACCTATTGATATTATCACGGTTATTGAAACAACACTTAAAGAGAGAAATAATCAAAGAAAAAGCCAGAAGGTGCAATGCTGTAATCTTTGGCTACCACTAAATTCTTCTCTGTCAAATTTTCTTGCCTGATGAACATCCCACTTGTCCTTTTGGCGCTACCTTTTGGATAAAGCTAAATATTTTCCTGTATCATAAAAAAAACCCTTCCGTTTTACCATTAATCATAGAACTATGACATTCATATGAAACAATTCATTTTATGGCAACACACATCTTTTAAAAGGAGATATGAGAGGTTTTCCATCTTATGAGGATCAATGTTGTTGTGCAACCAAGTGAAATTTCAGTCCATTTTTCAAACCATCTGAAGTCTCAAGTATGGAAGAAAAATCACTTGGTACATATAGGTTCAATTCAAGTGGAATTTATGATTCTATGTGACTACAATGCTATTTGTAACATTAGCCACCAAAGACTGTCACTGAGACTTTGTTAAGCAAAATGCAACAATCTCCCAGGATAATTGCAGATTTTATTTGAACAAATGTGCCAGAGGTGACACATTCTTTGCACGACTGAAAACTGTTCACTAGGTTTACAGTTAGTAGATAATGATGTAGAGCTGAACATATTTAACCACTAAGTAATTTCAGAGCATACAAAGGCACAGTCCTATCCTGCTACAGCACTATCCAGCTCAAGGATCCTAAGGCAGGTTCCTGAGCTGGAAATCTAGGCTGTCTGCACAGAGAAGCAGCCTCCAAACTCTGTCTATGCTGATTTTATTTTGGGCACCTATAGCAGATACCTCAAGTCAGGTCCTGAAATAACCTCTACTTTGTGTAATTCTGAGACCGAGTGAGAGGTGGATAGAATGTTAATACTGAAATACCTGTAGAGTGACGAAGACTGACACAGAAGTAGGAAGATGGACTACAAAGACTTTAATTCATTTGTTTGACATAAATATATTAGTGTGTTAGTCCTCTATGTTCAGGAATAAACACCACTCAGATATTACAATTAAAACAACTTCATTATTCACAAATGCTCCAGCATGTTAGGACAACTGTGTGTCTGATGAAGGTGAATGTGCTTTGATCACAAAGTGCATGGAAGATTGTTTATCCATCACATTGAACAAGTGGAAGGAAGATTGTTGGTGCGTGACATTGACCAGGCAGAACTGCCCGAAGAACAACAGTTTTGTAGAGGTCTGGCCTTTTCAACCTTCAGCTTGGGATAAGAGAAATAGATATATGCAGAATTGTTCTTAAATAGAGATGTAGCTGGTTAAACTAAGAAAGAGTGTCACCTTTGGTAAGAATGAAAGACAGAGACACTGTTGAGAAGTAGCAGGAGCACCGTTGTTGGAAGCCAAAGAAGAGGACATGATGGAAATCCTTGAAGATGTCAGACTGCGTACTGTGAAAGAAGGAAAGGTTATGCAGATATTCTTTGCATGGGCACCCACAAAACATCCAAACACATTGGACACAAGCCCAGCTCCATGCCCCAGGACCTTGGCTGGCCTCCAAGAAGCACCGTGGGCAACTGGATCAGGTGAACTGCAGAAGCTAAGGGAAAGTATTAGAGAATGTATAAGTATCTGCTTCCGATGAAGTTTCAGCCAACAAGAACACTGACACTCTTCCCCTTGTGACAGCCACATGTAAGATAAATCAAATATGAACTATTAACCTGCTGAAATGTATATACTTAGAAACTGTATATGAACTTTTAGTTGGAGCATTTGTGCCCCATGTTGAGATGACTTGAGTAGATTCAGCTTTGTCTTTGTAAGTGATTATAAAATGTGTCTAAAACTTGTTCCCCAGGAAAACAAAAGCTTAAGGGGAACAAAGCAAGGTCAATCCAAAGCTAATAAGAGCACAACAAAAAAATTCTTTGAATAGACCTTGAAGCTGAATGATACACCAGAGCTATTTACTAGTGAGATAGGCAGTGCATGTGCTTGATGACAATAATAATGCTGTTATCAACATGGAAACGCTGGTTTTAAACCTAATCTTTTCCCTGATAAACTCTCCCTTCACCAGCCCAAGGATTTATAGCTAAAAGCATTTCAAACTCAAATTCAGGACCAAACTGTGTATCTGTCTCATTTCTGTAAGGATTTGAAGACAGTACATGTTAAATGCAAATGCTTAAACTCCAGACACCAGAAGCTGAGGAGCAGAGCTGAAGGATCTAAGTGAGGCTGTGCTGCACTGTCAGCTGGAGGAGAGCCCGGGGTTCCAGCTGTGCCTCATAGAAAGTGACCCACCCGCTCAAGGCAAGCTCCCCACCCGAGGGGGCAGTGTCCTAGCTGCAGATATAGAAAGGCACACATGGAGGCAAAGCGTGAAGGAGGGGCTCCTCATGTGGGTTCTATGGAATATTTATTGCCAAGAAGGGTTCAGAGATGAAGAGCAGAGAGCAAAGAGGGTTCAGGGGTTTTATACTTGGGAGAAAAGGGGAGGAGATAAGGGTTACAGCCAATGGGGAAACACAAAAAGGGATGAGTTCACGGGGAAACACAAAAAGGGATGAGTTCACAGGGAAACAACCAATGGGGAGCACTTAAAGGAGGGGTAAACGGGAACAACCAATGGGGCATCAAGGAACACAGAACTTTCTGGAACTAATACATATTCAACTAAGGGAATACATATTCATAAATGCATACATAAACCAGGGAGGGGAAAACAGTAGCCTATCAACTTGAGAAATGCAAACAGGGGAAACAAAGGGCTCTGGGCTCTCGCCGTAACCCAGAGGGAGTGCTGTTAGACTTGGGTGTCTGACCACCAGGGCTCTGATGTTGTTGGCTCTTCTAGGGCCATTGATTGCAGACACACACACCGCAACATCTGAGAAGGTTCCTGGGGAGCCATACAGGGAGTAAAAAGCCCATACAATCAACTGTGCTGAGAGTTGGCCCATAGCTCAGCAGCACTCCATGCTCAGAGCAGTAGCTGAGGCAGTATCCACCCATCTGCAGCAAACCAGGGGAAGCAAAAGTAATAAGCAGATACTCAGTGTTTACACAAGGTCTGTAGTCTTGTAAGGAGAATAAAAGTCTTGTGCTAAAAAGTTCAAAGAGGGTCTTCCAACCTTTTTTCAGCAGTATATGAAAAGCCTTTTTGCTCTCCCCTAAGATGTACATTTATTTTGAAAATCATATATTAAAAATGTATTTGTTTCCAATTTTTACAGTGCTGCAAAATTTTTTGTTAAATTATCACTAATTATTATAATCAGTCATAGAACTGTCAATTCTTTTTTTGCTGATAGAAGACATGTTCAAAACAGCTGAAATCAGAAATATGTTTCTTGTACATACACTTTTCGGTAGCTTATCCATCATTTCAGAGTCTTCCCCAACTTACTGAAGTGAGAGACTTCTATGACCAAAGCTGATGATTAGTATGGGATGACAAAAATCTAAGTAAAAGGTGAGCCACAGCTGCAGCAGGAGAAATTGAGAGACAAAGACAACTCTGCTTCCCACAAATAGAGAGTCGTCATTCAGGGGTCAGTCAACACCATGCAATTAGGCCATTAATGCCTGAATATATGTTTTGCACTGAAGTGCAGGAGCACATGGAGTTTTCTCCGGTGTCCAGGAAAAGAAATGGCAGTGCCTTTCTGGTCTTCTACTTTTGACCAGCCTGTGATGAGGAGGAAAATTAGTAAATAATGCTTTGAGAGCAAAATTCCTTTCCTGATGGTAAGAACAGAATGTACAAATCGTCATGTGGGTTTTGTGATTTGCCAGTAATAACATTCAAGTTGGGACATGCAGTTTTATAATACAACAAGCCTTGTATGCCAAAGAGACTTGCACCCTTACTCTCAAATTTTTAATGATACAATACCTGCAGATATAAATGTATAATTTTCATATGCCTTTTCAAATTAAGGCAGAATTCCTGCTGCATCCAGGAATCCTCTCTCTGCCTGGGCTTCCTTCAGACGTGTTTTGCCGTGATCCTAGGCATGTACAGGTTTACAGCATGTTTCAGAAGAGACTTGGCAACAAGAATTACCTTTTAAAAGGTACCCTTTGCAGGCAAAATAGGCAGCAAAGGAGAAAAAAAATTGCCTGATGTCACGTCTTTCACAGAATAATATATTTTCAAATAGATTAGAAAAATATCAGCAGCATCTTCATGCAAACCCTTTCATTTTTAGGAGATTATAACCCTCTGTGGTTTTTGGTTCTTTTTTCTTTTCCAGGGATCAGTGCACAGACACAGTTTACTAGAGCACAGTTCACTTTTATTTCAAGTACTGAATGCTAACGGGACCCATAATAAGCACTGCTCATTCCAGTTCCCCTTATAGTGCTATCCTCGACACTTCCCACAGCAGTGCATTAAAACCAAACCAGGCCAGCCCCTTATGGGATCAACAGCGCACTGTTTCTATATTGTAAATCATCGAGGGATTCTTTACTACAAAGCTTAACATTTGAAACTGTTTACAAGGGTTCCTCATTTTCCTCTTTTAATTAAAAATAATATATCCTGATGCATACATTCAGACTACTAAGGAGAGTAAAAGTAAGCATTTGCACAGTGACAAAAGCAAGACCTCAGAGTGTGAAATCCTTGGACATGCTCCTGGTTGTCCCTGCTAAGGCTACCCTGCATTTTCTGATGCCAACCATAGCAGAATAAGAACTTATAGAAGGAGTAAATGGCAAACACTGGAGGATGGATTAATAACTCTGTGGCACTTTGAAGTTTACATCCAGGAGTGAAAATGAAGTGCAGTTAAACGCCAAGTATCATAGAAGTCACCAAACATAATTCTTTCCCAGTTCTCTTCGAAAGTGAGTTTAGCAGTTGAAGTGGGGAATTAACTTCAGACTGGAGGTCTGTATTTAGACTTAGCAAGAAATCATTGGAAAGAAAGAATGGCAACCCTGAGACGCAAATGAAATGAGCTGCCAAGCAGATTTTTCACAGTCATGATAATTATTTTTGAAATCTCACAGCTTGATTTTCTCCAAGTAGAAAGCAATTCTCTTCACTATTCTCTTTCGTGACAACTTGGGCATCAGCTCCCACAAAACTGATTTTCACTTGCAGTGGTATTGTTAATTATTATAATGAGATATGCAAGTCTTTAAGGCTCAAAAAAAAATCCAGATATGGTGCCTCATTGTCTATTTAATTAGAACACAATAAAGTGTAGAATTTATCCTTTTCAATGTTTTGCAGACAATTTTCACACATGTGGTAAGTCTGTTAGAAATTTCATGCATAGCTAGATTTAAAGCTTCCCTGATGTTTGTCAGATACAGCTGAAGTAGTGATTTTGTGTTGTAGCTATAATTAGGTGGCATATTGCCATGATTTTCCCTTT
>VYZT01050535.1:8706-38615 GCA_013400735.1 Pomatostomus ruficeps | reverse complement strand
TATTCCAGCTTCCCCAACAAAGAGAGAGGATTTTTTTTTAATGTAAGTACCCAGCTAGCAGCACAAAAAAAATTAATCATCTTTAGAGACAAACTTGGCTGGTGTAAATTGACATGACTGCATGGGGCAAGCATGTGGTTACGTGTATTCTTAGCTAATTTGGCCCATAATCACTGGAAATATTAGTCAGTGAGATTATCTCATATGCCAAGGTTCATGTGACCAGATAATAATCTAGAAGACTGTTCAGTGAGACAGCCCTCTACTTATGTACATGTGCTGGAAACCATTTCAGCTCAAACCGTAATTTGGAATATCTCCTGGTTCTGGAAGGGCTGGATTGAGGTCAGAACCAGCTCTTTGGTAGCCACTTCACTGCAGTCTGCTGAGTAAAATACCGGCTTCTATCTAAAGCCTTTGTGTAGCTGCTGACAGCATTTGTCTATATGTAGTTACCTCTATGCCATTTCCATGGTGAGCTCATTTATTTAAATCTCTTTGGGCATGACCAGCACACTGGTTCACCAAGAGAGCAGTGTGGGACACACTGGGAAAGGTTAAGGCAAAACACTGCCCAGTTTTTAATTCTGTCTTTGAATACTGATAGTAAGAAGGAGCCAATCTGATCTAGAAGTCAAATTCACAAAACACACAGATCAATTAGAACAGGTGTTTTTCTAATTAACTTTCTGTGGAATGCTGCTGGTTTCTGATAATACAGACATGGTCCCAAAACAAGGATAGGGTGCATAAGCAGTAAAGAAGAAGTATTTGTTGAGTGCTGAATTTGGAAATTACCTGGCTTTCCCATTAGCTGGTTATCTGTTTTGCAGCCAGATCCTCAGCTGCAATAAACTGATGTCACCCCTTTGAACAAATTTAGTCTGGCTGAAGATGGGGCTGTGGTTAATGAGCAGCTGGAGTGGTAGAACGTCTGAATTTCTGCAATTACAGAAAATGCCTGTTATGAAGTAGGTGACTCAGCAGTGCAGTGGTACTGACATGTCACAAAGAGGAAAAAAATATTCAGATGGAAATGTTGAATGAAAGATTCCTTATTTGCTGAAATTCTATTATTCAAATTCTTATTAATATTCTGCTGACCTCTGACCCCTACAATAATTCTTTAGTGCAAGATCTGTGTGATGCAATTACATACAGATCATCAGATCTGGCATAATTCCTTGACTTATAAATGTGAAAGAGGTATGAAAGTGGATAACTATCTGATTAGCTTGCACTCACAAAAGGTAGTATTAAGTTCCCTTAATATCTTCCACTTAGTGCTCTTCCTTGAATCATAGCATAAAATACTAATATGGTATTTTAAATATTAAAAAGAAATGTGATGCTTTGTGCATTGGTGTCTAAAGGAAGAATAGATCTGGTATGGATGACCCAGAAGGTCCTTTAATTCTTGAATTCCTATAAATGGAAAGTTGCCTCAAATGGAAAAGTAAAAGTTTTCTGGCTGTGAAAGTACAGGAAAACCAGGATTTGACATTTTTAAATCATCCTTTTCTGAATGAGAAGCGTAATGAATGCAACCCACAGCTGTAAAATATGCATTTATTCATAACATTTTTTCCAAGAAAAACTAGTCTTGAACCTTACGCATGACAGTCACTTATTGGAAAGTTGACTATACCTTAAATCTGGTGTTAAACTACAAACTGAGAAGTTGTAGGGGAAAACTGGCTTGACCATCAGACTGTAGAAGATACATACCAAATAAGAGCAGAAAGCCATCTTGCTTTAAACTAAGGGTGGTGTCTCACTCTGCTTTGCCTTTGCGTATTTGAAAAGTGCTGAAATAGACGAAAGAAAGGGTTATAACTCTTTCAGAAATAATTCAGAAGAATGAAAGGAGAGTAAGACTAATAATTACTGTGAAATATTCCAGGGCATTTTATTCTGTTAGCACAAAGGGTAATAAGAGCAGATGTTTTCCCAGTCCTTACAATTCCTTAGCTTGTATTGATGTACAATGAAAAGAACAAAAGATAATTAATGGTCTACGAAGAGGACACTCTTAGTAGTAAGCTGGTGTCTCAGCATCCATCTTCTCATTGATCAATATTAGAAACTATAACTTCACTGGGTGTTTTATGAGGTCTTTAAAAAAGGACACAGAATTATCAAGATCATAAAAAAATGTATTTCATTCTTTTGTGGCTATAGCCTCATTATTCTGCCCGGGAAAGGACACTGCGATTCTTCTATGTCACAGCCCCTTCCAAAGGGGGAAAGCATTTGTGTTATTTTTCAGCTCGCAGTCTGTATACTTTGTCTCAAGTGGAAGGGTCCTTCTCTAAGCCAGCTGGCTCATAAAACAAGTGTCCTGCTGCCCTCCTGGCTGGATGTGAGCTCCATGCCTTCCCAGAGTCCCCGCGGCCTGTGCAGAGCCATGCGGAACTGCCAGCCCGCAGCCACCAGCCCGACACAACTCCAAGCCCGGGCTGGCAAGGCTTAACCAGCTCTGGCCTGAAGCAGCTTGGATGCAGCCAGGCACAGCAGTGCTCCTGCTGATGAGCTCTACCTTGCTCAGGGGGTACAGAGCACGGCCCCTCCAGCTGCTGCTGTGCTGTGCGAGCGCTGGCTTTGGAGGTGGGGAGTGGTGCGTGGTGCTGTACATCACCCCCACGGACACACTCACCCATTCCTGGGCTGCAGCAGGACATTGTGAGCACCTCGCAACTTTTAAACACCTAGGGCATGTGGAGCATTCTACAGATAGACCTAAAACATGAACTTAGATTAATTTTTTTAATAGCTGAATTTAGGTGCTGCCATAGCAGCATTTGGAGGGCAGAAAACACTGATTATCTCAGGATGAAAAAAAGCAGAGGGGTGTAAAGGTAGAATTGCTAACAAGGGCTGGGCTAGACATTTTGAATAGATTGAGAGCAGCTCTGCCCTGAAGCCAAAACATACTCAGGAGATCTGAAGATGGAGACCCTGGTCCCTCTTTTGACTAAACACTGCTCTGTAAGTATGCTAGCTGTACAGTTTTTCAGCTTTCTTTTACTACATTGGATGATAAGCTCTCCAGAGCATGGATTGGCCCTAGGTACTCTCTCCCAGAACCCATCACAGTGAGGTGCTGATCCATAGGGATGCGGGCCCTGCAGTAATGTGGCTTCTACTGGGTTTAGAGAGCCAGCTCATCCTCCATCAAACTGGAAAACACCATCCCCATCCTTGAGCTAGCAATGCCAGCTCTAAATACCTGCACATCTGACCTGTGCTAGGACACATGTCAGGTTTTGGTCCACAGGCTTGTGTGCTGAATAGCTGCTGCCCGCTAACAGTGCTTGTATCCATATCAGATGGATTCTGGGCTCCAGGCCTCACAGGTATGAGGTTACAAAGTGTGAGAAAGCAATTTCAGACATTTTTAGAGGTTTTGAGAACATAACCCTCCCAGCTCCAGTGTTCAAGTCCACAGAGGTTGCACACATGACAAGAAAAGACACATGGAGGCTATGGGAGATGGGCTGTTCTACTGGGTGTTGCATGGAATGGCTTAAGTGCAATAAACACAGATAAAATATTTTCTTTCCTTTTTGAACTAAGAAAGATAAAATGGCCTCTTCTATTGTTCCCTGTAGCCAGGAAGAAAAGGGTCTCCTGGGGCAATGCCTCTTGCCTGGCCTAGTACTGTTCAACATGGTTTGGGTCAGCACAAGTGTTGGGGACAGGGAAAGGGTCATCCTTGGTTTCAAGGAGCCCAGGCCTTGATTTGGGAGGAGTCAGCATTGCTTAGCAGCCACATAAGAGAGACAAGACAGGGTTTAATTAGAGTTTCACCTACAGCAGTTTCTGTAAATAAGGACTTTTCCAATGCCTAGTAAAACGCTCTGTAACTGTGGAAAATGAAGTGTTCTCAACCCGAAGAAAAAGCTAAGAAAAATATGTACTTTACTAACTTTTAGAATAGGTGTCACTTTACATCTTTAGATCATTGAAATTTGTGTTGAGCTCTCTGCCTATTCGTATTATTACTGGAAACAAGTTGGGTTACCCATAAGTGCTAATAGCACTTATATTGTATATTTGCGTGGGGTGTCAAATTACGTAAGAGTAAACTTTTCTTTCTCTTCTGATTTGTTGCTTTAGAGTCAACAATTTTATTTTGTGGCATCAGTATTTCTCCAAACTCAATCTTTTCAACAAAACAACCTATGTTAAGATGCTGAATGACCTCTATTAGGAGAATTTTTTATGTTCTTCTCTATTCTTTTGCATGGTTATTGTCACAATCCACTAATAAGTAGCTCAACATGCTACTTCCTCAAGATTCTCATTGCCTTTGTAAACACAAGATAAATCCAAGTCTTTCACTCTAGTAAATTCTGTGTTTCTCAGACAATTTTTACAAAATATATTAAGAAATCAGTATACACAATAAAATAGAGCCTAAAAAGACTCCAGACTGCCCTCTAACACTGTGACACTTGAATTGCTTCAGTGCACATGAACAAAAGCATGCAGAAGCAAATTCATTTCAGGCAGAAAGGACAGAACATGACACTTTTGCTAGTGGCCTCTCCAGAGAACCCTTTCATGTCTCTCAGAGATAGACTTCAGCATGCCTGAACCTAACTTTAAAGTTAAGCCCTCCAAGTTTTCCCACTGGTTTGATCTTGGGGGCAATTATTGCATCAAGCAGGGCCAGCAGCTTTCCCTCTTGACCCTTGTGATTTTACCCTTCCATCGACCAAGCAGAGGTGGTCCTGGTGATGTGTATGTCAAATGTGGACAATCCTTAATAACATGCCAACCTGTGAAATCAAATTTGCTGATTTGTTTCATTTTAGCCTGAAGAACTTGCAGACAAATTTAAGGGTCTCTTCATTAGAGGAGTGGAGGAGGGATCCCAAAGTGAAGAAGAAAGAAAAATTAATCTGTGTGTGTTTTGCTTTCTTTTCCAGGTACTTCCAGCATCTACCCTTCTTGATGTGAAACACAAATTTCACAAAGCATGTAAGTACTATGGCTACCAGGCTGGAGGCATGGTTAGAGGCTTTTCATTTAGAGAAATTGTCAAATTTATTTTTCATGAACCTCACACAAAAGCTGAGACTGGTCTGACAGCTCCAGTGCTCAATAAGAACAGTGTTTGGACTAAGGTTCTATTGTACCTATTGCAGATGGGAGAGACTGGAAGGAGAGAACTGCATAATTTATCACTGCCAGCACATGAGGGGCAGTAGTTTTTATCTTGTTTTTAACATTACACAGTGTCAGTTCAAGACCAGTACCACATTTGCTGCATTTGTTCTCCCAGTGTTATACGGGACATACTTCGATAAAAATAGACTGCTTCAAGCTGGCCATAAACTGACCATGTGGACCAAAACGCTGCTGTAGTGGGGAACTTGAGCTCAGAGTGATTAAATGACATCTGGATTTAGGTTAGATATATGGAAGAAACTCTTTATGGTGAGGGTGGTGAAGCACTGGCACAGGCTGCCCAGAGAAGCTGTGGTTGTCTTACCTGTGGAAGGGTTCAAGGCCAGGTTGGATGGGGCCCTGAGCAACCTTGTCTAGTGAGTGGCATCTTAGATACTGAGCTTTCATTATTTTTACAAAAAAACCCAGGTGTGTTCAATGAAAGGCTAGATGCCTTTTGCATGAAAAAAAAATTGTCAGCCACTAATATGCTTGAGTTCAGAGTAGGGTAAGTAGATAAAGTATTATGCTTCTCCTCTGTCCTTAGAATTTTATAAAACACTAAAGCTTAAGGCATCTGTGGTTGCACATGGGTTCAGTTGATGAAGCAAAAGGCTGTTAACCTGACTGCTCTAAAGTTACTTATTTTCCTTCCCTGTAAGGGCTTGTAAAATACAAAATGGCAAAAGTTCAAAAGCCACACTGCTGAATATGAAAAGATCGAGTGCATAAGTTTTAATATTTCAATAAGGGTATGTCCTCCCATCAGTTTATCAAATGCAGGGCACTTCTGCCTAGAATCTCTTAAATCAATTGAAACTGGATTTATATTGATGCAGTTAAAATCAGTTGGAGAACACTGGCACAGAGGTTTATGCCAATATAACTGTAATGAGGTTTTTAATGGATTTGGGCTAAAATGATGTGAGATTGTGTATAAGCCATTTTAATGGCACCTGTTCTGATGTTAAGAGGCGTCTTACTCCTCAGGTACCCCCAGTGATGTAAGTGGAGCTGAGTGTAAAGAAGGACAGTAAGCATACAACAAAGCACAACATCATGAACCAGAGCTCTGGCAGTACAGTGTTTTACAGCACATGGAAAGGCTGGCAAGTGCCTTCAATGCCTTTTAAGTTCTCAGTTTTTTACGTCAATTCCTCCGGTTCCCGGGAGTACGCCATATCAGTGTCCTGTGTCCTTTCTTCTCATTTCAGCTCATTGCTTTGATCTCTCTTTTCCAGTTCAGCCTGGATGTTGTGGTCTCATGAGGTTCACCCCATCCTCCTCCTTTTCCAGTTGCAAAGATCAAACCTTCACTTTTTTCTCTTTGTGTAGTTAGTGGGATGACAGCTAATAGAATATAGTTCTCTTAGGCAAGGGCTGGGAAGGGGCTGAGGCTGATCTGTGGATGCCTTTGGTTAGCATGCTATTTTGTACTAGCTCATGCATTCATTCCTGTCATTTTGTGTGTGCCAGACTCACAAGTTCCCCTATAATCTCTCATTAAAACACACTCCTACGCACAGCCCCTTACAGTCTCTCTGTCTTCACACACTCTCCTTTGATCACCCATGCAATTAAGCTTTCTCCTCAGCTGGTGTCTTGTCAGCCCTTCAGTGAGAGGAACCCCTGTGCAGCAATTTCACAAGCATCATCTCTGTCACTGATCAGGTTTTGCTGTCTGATTCAAGAAAGGAGGAAAAAAGACTGAATTATGAATTGCAGTACAGGCTGTTAATCATTAAAAGAAAAGAAATGAGATGCAAGTGACACGTGCCATCTTACTGCTAAGTAATTTCTAAGTTAGTCAAATATTAATTTAGATTTGTGTTTATACAAAAGGCAGAATTTGGAATATAGAAGTCCAGGAACAAGTACCGAAATACTCCTCAGACCTCACTTCAGCGAAACTGTCTCTACTGAAACAACCCCATCAAGGCCTAACCCTGTGTTTTTTGTGGCATTGAGTTCAGGGGGGCAATCCCAGTTTTACCACTGGAGATTCAGGGATCTTAGTGGAGAATAACCATTTCAGACAAAGTGCTATTTTCATGGGAATTCAAAGGCTTTGTGCAGACTGAAGCTGTTGTGAATCATTCCCTGGCTGCTGTAGCCACTGCCCATGGGAGGGACGGGCAGCAGCATCTGGGGTCAGCCCAGAAGAGCAGATTCCCTGCTGCAGCCCCCTGCAGCCACCAGCTCTGCAGGGGTTTTCCATAACAGATGTTAGAGCCAGGCTGTCATGCTTAATAGCAAACATCACACCTGCCCACTGTGGATCTGTCTAATCCTTTTTAAACCTACTTACAGTTTTGACCTCAGCAAAATCCTCTGGGAAGGAGTTCCACAATGTAAGTGTGTTGTGGACAAATGTCTACACTTCTACAGCTTGGTATTTTCCGCCCGGAATTGAGTGGCAGCTGGGTGTCAGGGAATCTCTGGCCATCATGCTGAGTTGTCTGGAGCATGGGCAAAGCAGCCTCAATCAAATTGGTGCTGTGCACTAGGAGATTTTACTAGATTTTTCCTTAATCCTTTGGCTAGCTGGCAGAGATGGAACCAAGCCAAAAACTAAGTGTATAAGAAAGAAGTCCCTTGACCCATTTTCTCAGTTGCTTATAATGAGTTAGGTACCTGGCATTTTCTTTATCTATACAGATTATGTTTTCAATGGAGAAAGAAATACCTTGTAGGCTAAACTTCCCGAGTTCTTGTCCTTGGCAATAACTTTTCACCTTTAATTTATTTTTATCTTTGCAAAATGTATTGGACTGCTGGGGGAGGAAATCTTACAGATAGAAAATGAAAAACTGTAATAATAATGCTAATTCAAGTATCACATAACTAAAATAAAATACCTCTAGAACAGGTAATATAGTAGAGTCAGTGATCATTAAATATTTTCAAGGTTACCGTGTGAAAGTTGCTGAAAAAGCTCTTGAAAGAAGAGGAAGAACAGAAAGGAAAGGGGGAAATAAGATCTCAACAGTACTGTAACAAACTGATGGAGGCAACCTCCTGCTCAAGGGGGGACAGCACAACTCCAGCTACATTTTGAATCCAGAAGGGTGAGCATAGTGAGGCCAGAAATTGCCCTCTAGGCAGAACGAGCAGGCAGGGAAGAGAGGAAGCCTGGTGATGGGTGGAAGGAAAAAGGGAAATCCAGGAGAGAACTGAAAATATCATGTCAAGGGTATCCTGGTTTGCAGAGGGAGATAAAGTTCTCAAGGAATAAGGAACATCTAAGCTAACAGAAGTTATATAGGACATTTAAAATAAGCCATATCAATGAAAGCAAATCATTAAGACAGGAATTGTCAGTAGATGGCACTCAAGAATAAACAGCATATTTTCTGAACAATATAAAACTTTAGAATCCTCTTATACCTTCTTATAACTGCACCTTACAGGTATTTCTATAGTCCTGGGAGCTATATTCCCTGGGATGTTGCTGAAATATTTTCTGTTGCTTTTCTCTAGAGAGAGGACAAGGAAAAAAACAGTGCAATTCCTTCCTCATGATGGGACCAAGCCTCCTCCTTACTGCAGGGCAATGTGTTAGGATTCATCTGCCAGGTTTCACCTACTGCTCTCATCCTGCATGTTCCCCAGTAGCCACAGGAGAACCGACAGCCCCACAGATTCCATCACCCTGCAAACCACCTGGTCAGAGCACACCCTGTGTGATTGCCTGCACAAAAGTAAGGTCAGAGGCTCCCGTGCAGGCCCTTCCACCGCAGCATTTCACCCAGCCTGGCAAACACTCCCACTGACTTCCAGGTGCTTGAATAAGATGTTTATTGCCTAATGCACGGAGATGCAGACTCAGAAGGCAAACATAAGCAGGAGTACCACATCACACAATTCTTTTCCCCATGCATATTCTCCCTCCTTCCCTTTTCCAAATGACTTGTTACTGCCTTCAGCTCGCTTCTACCCCCAGTTGCCTGTCAGTAATGCTCAGCTCAGGCAATGCTCAGCAGCTGCAGGGAGAGCAGTATTTTAAAACCAACAGGTTCCTTTTCACCCAGAACCCTGAAGCAGATCTTTGAAACACAGAACAGCGGAAGTGAAGCTGACAGGGGGTAGAGCAAGGAGGAGAATCTCTCATTGCTTAGAAACCACAAGGCAGGCTTTGTGATCACAGCTCAAGGCACAAGAAGTACTAAAATTAATTCTTTAGTGGAGGAAGTCCTCTTTCTTTCCTCCTTTCTAAAAAAGGCTGCTGAGGGTTTTCATGCCCTGAGCGTGCAGCTTTTCTGGTTTTCATGACACCTGAGATCCAGTAGCATGATTCCCATAGCAGAGGCATAAGGAGTAACTGCGTTTTGCCAGGCCTGTGCTGACACACGAGAGCGGGATGCAGAGCTGTTGCTGGAAAGGATGGCTGTACTGCATCACGTAATTCCTTTCTGGAGGCTGGCTGTGATGTTAAACTGCAAGGCTCAGAGAGGTGAGAGAGGATGCTGTGGGGATTAGTCATTAGGAGCAGTACCAGGGAGAGTGGTGACTGCTAAGCCAGTCCTTGCCTACCGGCTCTGTATAATCAGGACTGTCTGATAACACAGTCTTGCTGAGAACCTGCAGTTCCTCTGATTTCTCCACACTGTCTATTACAGCTGGATTCTCAGGTTGCAGAAAGTTAATGAAATCTGTCAAATTTGATGCCTGGAGAGACTCATGTGCCTGATGAATACATCTGCTGGGGACTCAGAGAAGCTGAATTATGCTATTTATGGCTCAGCAAAGTTGACTTCACAGTCTTGGCCTGTCAATCAGCCATGTGTCGCACAAACCAAAGAGACCCAAATAAGTCATATCTAGGGCACAGAGCCTTCCAGAGGGACCTGTCTTCTGTCCTATATTAGGAGATCAGGCTTTGAGAGAGCCAAAATTTTTGAAAGAGGGCAATGATCTGATCCCACCATGAACTGCCTTGAGCTGGGGTGCACTCCCCGGATGGAAAGGCAGCTACAAAGTCTATAGCTTTTATCAGATCTCAAACTCCTTCCTCCCTGATTGCGTCCTAAGTAGTTCACAGTAGCCCAGAATCCATATATGAAGGAGTTTTCAAAAGGACAGACAATATCCTGCTGTGCAGGCATCTGATTGCAGAGCTCAGAGGCCCAGCATTACATCCCCAGTATGGATTCTTAGAGAACATTGGGTTGGCAGTCACATCCAGCTATTGTTTTCAATAAATTCTCCCCTCTCTGCATTCATAACAACTCAAGTGGAAATTAAACAGTGAAGGCGAATCACTGGGGATGGGCAGTTATTACAAATGGGCAGTAAGAAGGACAGTGATTTCATCAGTGTAAATTGCTCATTCATCTGTGTTGACTTTGTAACTGGAAATTACTAGATTAGGAGGAAACATGGTATTTATTCCATCCTATATTTATACTTTATTTTTCTTTCATCTTAGTCACACAGCAGAGATCAATAGGACTCTAGTTTCTGATGAATTTCAGTATCCTTCAAATGACACAATTCTAAGATCTTTTTACTTCTCAATGCCTGATAATACAACCCAGTTTATTAGAAACTACTGGAATTTTTTTTACTGCCACAGTGAGGCTTGTATATTCTGAAATTCTTTACTTTTTGCTTCCCAGCTCCAAGCATAAAGTAAGCAACAGCTCCTGCCACAAAACTGAAAGAGGTTGCTACCCTCTTCCTTCCCAGCTCACAGTCAGAGATCTCATCCATGAGTAAATTGCTTCCTGCCTGTGCAGCACATGCCTGTCAGAACAGGGACCCAAATTCTTGCCTCAGGATGGGGCTTTAACCACAAAACCAGCCCATCCAGTAGCTTCATTTCTATCCTGTGCAGGGAGAAGCACCAGGAGGACGAGCTCCTCTCAGCTTATTTGTGACATATCTGTGCAAATCTCACTATACAAAATACAGGAGTCTCTCTGCTGGTACAGATTTGTGTGACCTGAATTTATGGCTTGGCTGTCAAAATAATTGAAGCCCTCCTGTGAAAGCTGGGAATTTTTTTCACTCCTTTTCAACAGCCAGTCAGGAAATGAGAATGGCATCATTGACCTAATACTGTTAAAAGAAAGGAGAAGCCAAACTGAGTTAACCTCATGATTTTCATCTTCAAAGTGAATAAAGATTTACCTTATACTCAGACACCACACACCTCATCCCCCATTCTCTGTTGGAATTACAGAAAAACAATTCTGGCCATTTTCCAAAAGGGACAGACAGTGCATGGAGCCCATCACATACGACTTCCAGAAAGTTCTGTGCACTTCACAGACACTGTTGTGTATCCTGAGCTGTGGTCACAAGTCTCCCATTCAAGCCCGACTCATGTGGCTCTTGACACTGCTAAGGCCCAGATTTTGCATTTGGACATTTCTAGCTGCGGTGCTGAGACAACAATGGTGAGAGCGAGCACCAGATCAGGCACCTGCAGTTAATTTCTCTGCTGAGCACTTGAATCTCATTATAAGTTGTGGAGAAGGAAACACTAAAGCAGTCTGAAAAGCATCTGGTCAGGTGATGCTTTGCTTTCTGAAATACACACATGGTTAAAAAAATATTTTCATTATGTATTAAATTAGGAAACTATGGTGGGAGATTTGGCTCACACAACTGATTTAGAAACAGGGCACAGAGAACCTTAAGCAAGACTTTCAGAGACAGCTTTTTAAGGCATTTTGGCCTTCAAAAGATAATAATAAAACCCAGAAGGCTCCCTGGGACTCTTTTGAAGTCTCCTGCTTATCACTGAAATGAATGTGATGTTTAAGATTTAGGTCTTTAAGACTTGACCAATAGGAGTCATGCTATTGACTGGGGTGAGTTGTGTGCTAGACACTTTCCCCCTTTTGAGCTTCATTTTCTCATCTATAAAATAAGAATAATTAACCTGCCTTTCATCCACCTTGGGATCTTTTGTCTGTTTTGGCTGTGATCCCATAAGAAACATTTGGGACAAAGAATGACTTAAATATATGTTTAATGACCTATTGAACCAGAGGGAGTAAGGTGTCTAAAACACAAAAGCCAGGATTCATTAAATCGTTATAGAAATAAGATGACCTTCAGAAAACCAGCAATATTTAAATCAGCAATGGAAAAAGTGAAGATCAATTCAAAAAGTTTAATGAAAATTCACATTATTTCTCTCTTCTTTTTGACAGCTGCTGCATCTGATGTTATTGCATTTCATTAGCAGGATTACAGATATCATTTCAGATGAGTAACATAATAAAAGAAAAGGCAGCAAATCTAGCTCATAGCTTGAAGCAGAACTGTCCCCCTCTGCTCTCTGGGATATTGTTCCCAGCTGAGATTTACAGGGCTCCAACAATGCATCACAAATGACATCCTATGTAAACAGTTGGAGAACAAATGTGAGATGCTATTTAAATGCCTCATTAAGGAAAGGAAATTTCATAGCTAGATTCTTTGCTTTTCTTGACTTTGCAGTAGATTTAATTGACAGATCTAGATGAAAAACATAAAAATTTGTTTACCAAAATTGTCTGTTATTATTTACAATATGTCTTATATTAGTGCCTATGGCTCAACGGAGAAAATTACAGTAAAAGGCCCCATAGAAGTAATCCAGGCCCTAGAGACTATCCAGTCTTAGGGAAAAATGAGGAATTAAAGCCTACTGGCCTATTAATAGAAGATGCCAAAGTAGTTTTGGGTTTAAAACTGCTCCTATGTCAATTTAAACTCAGATATTAACATTTTTTGTCTGAAGAACAGACTCATTTCCAGTGTTAACCTGGAGTTTACCAGTAGACTCATGTGGGCTTAAAGTTCAGCCAAGAAACTCAGGATGCTAAAAGCCCCAGTGGGCCTTCATTAGTGTGAAAAGAATCTCATGTCCATTAATAAGACAGGTGTCTGTTGATTAAGGCAGGGTCAAGGTCACCTGAGGATTTAAGTGTGCTCTGCATCTACATCAGGTTTTTCATGGGAATCCCTGTGCTTTTGAACACCTAAGGTGGTACGTGGCCTTACTGAAAGGTCCAACAGTTTCTCTTACAAAGAGCTGCTTCGAATGGATATGTATGGAATGACCCAGGAATTCTCGTGAAAGACAGCCAACAGGCCCTGGATAACAGGAGAGGAGGTGAATCTCCCTTGCCAGAATGAGAGGAACCCACCTCCTTGAAAAACCTGTGAGACCACGAGAAATAAATGACAACTCCTTTGGTGTCATCTCTGCTAGACAGGCTAGAGAAGAGGCAGCAGCTTCAGCTTCTAAGTTCAGACTTTCCGGCAGGTCTTCTCTGCCTCATGGATTCCCTGGCTGTGCTTCTGCAGCCCTCAGGGCCAAGAGCTGTGATGTAACAAGTAGCTGCAGTTCCAGGGGTGGGGTCAAGTGGGCACAAAAGCAAGGGGGCCTGTTCAGAACTGCATGTGAAAGATCTCACCCTCTGATAGCGGTTTGTTTTGCATTTGTTTCCATGTCAGCTCTCTCTCATATTTGTAGCCTCTTTATTGATGTATTTTCCTATTTGGTCATGGGGGGAAGGAAACTCTAAGAACAACCAAAATAAGAAAGCTTTCAAACAAAATTTGGTATTTGCAACAGTTTCAAGTTAATGAAAGCGATGCATCAAAGACAAGAAGGTGAACAAATGATTCACAGTAAAAATAATGTAGCAGAGTTTTGCCTATTTCTAAATTGTCCCCAAGTCGCAATGATATTGAATATATTTGCTGTTGAAAATTACCACTGCAACAAATGATGTGTGAGTTATACTGGAACAATGTATGTTGCTCTGGTTTAAATACACGCTAGCAGAAAGCAGTATTTTTTTATGTTCTGCCATTAGACTGCAAGTTCAGAGTGCACAAACAGTCTAGATGAGCTCTGTCTATAACATTTACAGAGGGAAAGCAGGAGAGGTGTTCAAAGGCCGTGAAGTGTTTGCCATATAGATTGGGATGAAACATCATCCCTCAGATATGAGAATGAAAACTCACCAAGCAGTATCACCACAATCAAGTCCCTCATGGGCTGTGTCTGTAAAGCTGTGGAAAAGCACTTTCCTGATCAGCTTTTGGGTTGGAAAAGACCTCTGAGATCATTGTGTCCAACCTTTGACCAATCACCACCTTGCCAACAAGTCCATAGCACTGAGTGCCATGTTCTATTGTTTCTTGAACACCTCCAGGGATGGTGACTCCATCATCTTCCTGAGCAGTCCATTCCAATGTTTAGAACACTTTCCATGAAGAAATTCTTCCTGATGTCCAGCCTGAACCTCCCCTGGCTCGGCTTGAGGATATGTCCCCTCACCCTGTCACTGGTTGCCTGGGAGAAGAGCCTGACCCACACCTTGCTACCACCTCTTTCAGGGAGTTGTAGAGAGTGATAAAGTCCCCTCAAGCCTCGTAGAACCTTTCTACAACCTAAGTAAAGTGGTGGGATAGGGGAATTAAAACAGCTCTAATAAACTTCTCCCAGGAAGGACACGGGAACATGACAGCCTCTGGCTTGCATGCTAGTGTCTGATCTGCTGCCAGAGCAGGGCAAGTCTCTGCTGCCTTTTTCTCCCTGCTCCTAGAGAAATTACAATTTAGCCCTGTTCTTAGCGGGGATTAATTTTCTGTGTGGTGAATTTACCAATGGATTCATGAGAAGTTAATTTGTACTAAGGATGAAATCGTGTCAATTCAAATGTGTTCTGTTAATTGTTGATGGCATTGGTGTGGCCATTAGATACAAAACCCACATTGCTTTGGGGGTCAGCAAGGGAAAGCATCCTGATTAGCTTAGTGGCTGGAAAGAGCACTATCCCCTGGATAGTCAATATTGAAAGAAAATTATACTTGATTACATACTTTATTAGCTAATTGACTATGGAATGCTTTTAAAGAAACAGCCAGAGCCTGGGGTAGGACTCTGCCCAGTACATTAGCAGGGTAGGCACAAATGAGCTTTTGAGCCATCTTTCCTGCATCAGCTGTGATTGTTGGACCACTGTGTACTTTCTGGTGCTGGAATATAAAACCAGCAGGGCTCCAATCCTGCTGTAACGTGTGTTGGCACCCAACTGCATTCAGGCAGTGTGCAAACAGCACTGGGTTGAAACAGTGACCTCACCAGTTCTCTGCTCTCTGTCCCCCTTGCAGCTCTGTGGAGAACTGCTACCTAAATGTCCTCAGCAGCCATGCTGATTGCAGCAGTACCCACACCTGAGCTTTCTGAAGCGAGGCAGCAGTGACTTGTGTTATCAGAATCCTGAAGCACAGTGTATCTGCGGCACTGTGAGACACAGCACTGTTTGTTCCCTCAGAGCCTGGCACAGGATGAGCATGAACAAAGGTTTTAAAAGAAACAACGTTTTAAAACAGGCCTTAATATCTTACTGCTTGCATTTCCTGAGACCACAAGAGTGGACAGATACCTGTGTTTAAATGCTCTGCTTTGCTGCCAGTGAAAACCTTGTGTGGGCTGGCTACTCCACACAAGTACAGATAGTTGAGCATTTACGGGTTGAGATAGACAGCAACTGATTCCACAAGCTGCCAAATATTAAGCTGCATTTTTAAAAATTCCATGTCAAGTTATGAACAAGAAGATAGAGAAGGAAGTGTATTTTTCATTCCTGAAACACATATTTAGTTTGGTAAAATTAAGTTCCTTAATGTGCAGTTCCTCAGGTTTGTGTTGCCCTTCGTGTGAGGGCTTCACTGATATAGCTTATGTTTAGGAAGAGAATCCTGCTTGAGTTCTCATATCCCCCTGATACCTGAACAATTATCTTTGCTACCCTTTCCAGACTTGTGGAGATGGGAGAATCAAAGGCGAAGATAACTACCAGAATACAGATCCTCACTTGGCATGAGCTACTCATCTCTCTTTTAATTTGGGCTGGCATTTCAGAGCCAGGACACAACTGTCTGCGAATACGAAGCAAACGCAGTGGTGTTACAGTGTACAGGTGACAGACACGGCCCACCCTGGGCGTCCCCAAACCCATTAGGCAGAGCCCAGCTGCACTGACCACCCCCTGCCAGCCTGCAGTGTGTGATTGTGTCACAAGGATAGCGAGGGCTGGGCGAGGGGGGCCAGCCCTGCAGTGACACTGCCCCATGGGGATCACACTGCCATCCTGGCCAGCCCTGCAGCACCACACGCTCAGCACCTCCTTACCTCCTTGCAGCACTGATGAAGGGCAGTCCCCCGGGGGAAAGCTCCTTCCAGCTCTAGGCTTGTCAGAGTAGCTATTTTCTTGTTTCTCTGTGTTCTGGTCTGCGGCCATTATTAATGAAATAAAAGGTGAGCCTCATTCCCTTTCCCTTCCTTTGCCCACACACATTAATTTAAATGCAAATTCACACAGAAAGATCAAAATTAATTATACTTTCTGCAGCAGGTTACATGGAAAATGGAAACACACAGGGCTGGCTTTTCCCTTTTCTTTGGTTTTTTTTTTTTTGGAAGTGCAAAGGAAAAACAAAGTAGCAAAAATATTAACATACGCATCTAAATGTTGCATGCTTGCTTGTTTTATATTTCCAGACCTTTTGCTTGTCTGAATTTCCACAGTTGCTTTCAGTTGCAGACTATTTCAGAAGGAATATTGAAATGTTAATCTGTTAGTGACATAAATTGACATCCAAATGACAAATAATATTCTGTTTACCACTAATAAGAATCAATCTCCATTAAGAAAAACTATGCTGACTCTTAAGAAGTTTGTCCATTATTGTCTGATCAGAATATAGCTGAAGAATGAAACTTTAATTTTTTTTTTCAGTGGGAAAAAAAGGGCATGGGGGGAGAGGAGTGTTCTGCTCCTCAACAAGTTCAGGCATTTATATAAGTTTTTTTTAATGAAAATGCAATCAAGTAAATTTGTGACTCAAAGTGCAGTGCAGAGTCCCACAGGCTGGAGCTTCACATGTGGGCACAGTCACAGCAGCGGAACGGCTCCCAGGAACCAACATATGGAAAGAGCTATCCTTTTTTACCAGATCCTGGGCAAGAAAGGCAAAATTCTGACACTTTTTTAAAGGGGAATATGAGCAGGCATTATGTACAATGTGCTAAGGAGACATTAAGTGTGCTCTGAGAATCCTTCTGGATCAGCCTCTGTGAGGCTTCAGTGGAGCTGCCAGGGTGACTGGTACATGACTTTATGCGGGAAAAATGGTTGGTCACAGATTTTAAACATTTCAGGCCAATGGAAATAAATGAACAGCTAAACCAGAACCATTTAGCCAGATACCTAGTCAGGCTGGGGTTTAGTTGCTTAGTAGTCTGTGGGAAGTGCATGCTGTCCTGCCTCTGGGCCAGACCCTGTCCTTAGCAATGCTGGTCTTAGCCAGTGTGTCTGGACACATCAGTCCAGCCAGTTGACTGCCTGCTCTCCCTCAGCAAGCAGTGTGGATGCAGCTTGACGAATTCACATATTGCAAAAACCAGATGAAAGAAATGGACGTTCATGATCAAATAATTCATTTTTCAAATTCCACATGCCATTAAGAAAGTGCTTTTTTCTGTCCCCATAGCAACTAGAGTTCAAGGTGCCTTTGTAAAACACATGGTCAAAGATCTTTCCTGGAAAGCTTACAAATGAAACAAATCAGAGAAAATACTCAGAGAAAAAAGCTGACAAAGAAGAGGGATTTATCCCCAGCTATGGAGCCATTAAAAACAACATCCATTTCAGTACTCTGCTGAGATTTTACTGAACAGGGCACACTGGATCTGCTCTTTCCACTAATTTCCCATAAAAACATGGATCTAGTTCAAGATTTGCTCTGCTCTTTAAATATTCTGATACACTCTCTCAGAGGTCTTTCTACCAGCAAAACACAGCCTAGCTGAATGATCCTGGATCCAGAAAGTGCCCTCCCAAGGCCAGCCTGGTGCCCTAAACACTTAGCAAGGGTTGGAAGCAGCACACAATTGGTAGCCTGACCCTTGCAAGCCCCGCTGGTCTCAGGAGCTCAGTCTGGTGTCAGCTGAGTGATACCTGGAGGGGGCCTGGCCAGGGCTGGGCTCTGCACTAGCCCTGGAAAACAGACCCAGATGATTGTGCTGGCACTTAGAGGGTCAAAGCAGCAAAACATCTCTTGGCATGCAGCCAAAGAGAGCCTTTTGAGAGGGGCCACGTGGAGACATACTGTGGCCCTGCTTGCCCTAGGCTTGCCGCTGAGAGCTGCAATTCTTCACGTGGGCCGGTCTCTCTGATTGCAGCTCTCAGCAGCTGCCATTTATTACAGGGGAGGCAAGCACAGTAAGTAATCACTTCAGATACTTTCTCTCTTGATCTTGTGACCGAGCTTAGTTTTACTGTGGTTTCTTTGGTGTGCTTTGGTTTCTGCCATCATGCTCAGGAATCACTCAAGTGCAATGTTAGCACAATAAATCATGAGGCCTTTTTTCCCAAATAAAAGCAGAAAGCAATAGCTTTGAGTCATTTCAGCATCCTGCTTTTCCTGCTGTCAGCTCAGTGAAGCAAGAGCATGCAAACTTCAGCCCTGCAAAGGCTGTGGTTGCTAGCATGGTGATCTCTCTATCCTTGTTTTCTCAGAACTGTTCCTGGGAACACTCAGACACAGCAGCTGCAGCCAAGGGAGACAACACTATGGCCACTGTCTAAGGTCACAGACATGGGACAGCTGTATTTGTTCAGTGTTTACTTGTCAAGGAAAGACCTCAGCAAGTTTTAAGACAATCTGCCTGTCTCTATACGTTATGCATGAACCCAGCATCCCCACACATATGAAAATATGAGTCTTTCCTAGCAAACTGTTCTTATTGCTACATGGATATCAAAACTGCCATTTGGTTCAGGTCATGGAACGCATGTCAGCCATGCTCAGTTCACATGAGCAAGAGCTGTTAGATTTCTCAGCTCATGTACAACGTTTTTGTGATCAGATAAAGGAGATTGGTGCCGCAGTGGTTCCTTGGAATTTCCTCTATTTCTGCAAATTTAAACAACATGCTGCTGATGATTGATTATAGTAATTTTGTTGTTCATATCACCCTATTCATATCACAGCAGGTATTGCTTGTAATTATTAAGGCTATTTGTTATTAGAGATGCATGGGTGGTGAAATACAATGAGAAGCAAACAATTTAGCTGGTAATAAAATTAGCTGATGATGGAAAGTCAATATGCTAATTATCTCTAAATTGTGTCTGTCAGTTGTGTTTTGCATTTCTTAGACTCCTCAGTGGAATAGCTTTTGCAAGTCTGCATTCTAAAGAACACATCAAATTCCCCAGCAAGAGAGGTCTTCATCATGTTACACCTCTGTTTTCATTCAGGTTCACATAACTCCATAAATACTTTGTGACGAATGGGCATTTGAATGTGTAATTTACTGCAGAGCAGACAGTGCACTAATATAATGTAATAGAAGATTCTTTATGAAACTTAATAAAAATTAGGCCGATTCCTTCAATTTCGTTACTGAAAAGTACCAAGTACTTAGATTTCTTAGCTGTTAAATTTTGAAAATATTTTGTGATACTTAAGTAGTGGAGCACACATAAAGGTCAATTTGAATCATGTGGATAGAGTACCTTTGGACACTGTTAAAGCTGCATTGGGGCTTTTCTGACTGTCCTTGGTTGCTAGAATTGTCCCATTTACTGGGACTCTAGTGTACAGACAGTGAAAAAACAAACCATGTGGGCAGTGGGACCAGTAGAACTTGTTTTTCTGTGCAGCTTTGCACAGTGGTATTGGCAGCTGAGCATGGCACTGAGGCTGTCGTTTTGTATGGTTGTTTGACAGCATCTCCTTTTTATAGCCAGCATTAATAGGTAATTCCATAGAGTTGGCTATGGGAAAATGACAGGTGGCTGTCAGTTTGTACGTATCCTGTCAGTTTGCTTGTATTTTAATTTCTATTTTAAATATGGACAGGTACAACAAATAACACACTCAAAATTAAATATTTTTGCTCATATCCACTTTTTAAAAGAGGTTATTAAAAGTAAGCATTGAGTTGCTTTCCAAGAAAATACCATCCTGTGTGGAAAAATTATGATGCCTTAAACATAGTAGAATTAAAATATTTTAACTGGTTTTTTTAAATAAATGTATGAATTTTATTTTCACGAGGTTGGAACAAATTTCTGATAGAGAAGATGGAATATGGTCAAAGATTTAAGACCTGTCATAATTGCTTAAAACTTGCAGACTAATGGAAGCCTGTACCCATAGAAATAACTTTGCCTGAATAATAACAGAATAACTCATAGAACTGTAGAACAGTTTGGGTCGAAATGGAAAATCAAAGATCATCTAGTCCAGGCCCCCTGGCATGGTCAGGGACATCTTCAACTCAATCAGGTTGCTCAGTGAGGAAGAATGAAGCTGATGTCACTTAAATTCAAGGAGGTTGTGAATGACTTTTCAGTAAACTGAGGAATGGGCAAAGCTTTCAGGTGCCTGCCTGCCTGCAGTTGGGGGGTGGCCATATTGGAGTCTGAGGCAAGCATCCTTCCAGAGAAGAATAAGCCAGGAGAGCAGAAATAATCAAATAGAGATGGAAAACTAGGAAGACATTTTGATAGCTGTCCAATGATGCTGCAAAGAGAGGAATCAAAGCTGTTTTACATAAATGCTAGAAATGTAATAGATGTGGAGGAAACACAATATTGACTAAATATTAGAGAATGCAATAATGGCTAAATAGACTTGTGGTTTGAACCATCATGGCCACTCCTATTTTCTGGACAGTCTATAGCTGCTTTTCCAAGTCAAAGCCAGTCTGGGATATATAAGTGAGCTGAAATGTTATTTTTACAACTTAGTTCCAAGTGTGATATCCATAACCAAACCCATAAACCCTGCAAAAGGGAGCTAAAGAGCTCTGCTAATCACAAGGAATATACAGAGACTGTGACCTGCTGTGGCTGAGCTCTGATGCACTATCACAAGGCCAGAAAGTAAGTATTAATACATGCCTGATCTTAGATGCAATAGGAGTTACAAGATAAACTTCAGTCACCCATGGTCTTGGATTGCCATTAATCTCTGCAGGAGGCAGCAATGGAAAATTTTAGTAAGAAAAAACTGGGAATTAAACCCTGCTAAAACCCCCAAAAACAACGCTGCAAAAGAGAAACCCTTCAACCTTAGACTGGAAGCAAGGGGAGCTCTGCCAGGTGTGGGAATGCAGAGAGGCCTTCAAGTGCAGCACACAGCTGCAGCTGTGCCTCTGCCTTTAGCAAGTGCGTGTTTACCCTGTCTGGGAGCAGGACTCTCCACGTGCACTCCTGAACTCCTGCTGATGCCAGGTGGAGCTACTCTGTCAGACAGCACTGGCTCTGGATATCCAAGAGATCCATCAACCCCTTATTCTGACAGGTGGTAGCAAGAATTAATACAAGTGATAATCAGTCCCTCAGTTTGGCTTCTTTTCACTATTTAAAGAAAAGAGCTTTCCTGCTGTAGGAATGAGAGGAATGTGTGTCTGCCATTGGCAGGCTGGATTTTAATGGCATCCCACATTGCCAAACAGAGATCCAGAGCTGTTCTAGTGAGAGTTTTGGAGGATCCCTATGGAAAATAGTCATAGGAGGAAGGCAAGTAAGTGGTGACAGGTGGGGCCAGGGTCCCCTTGGCTGACTACTATCAAGTGGTGAACACCTAGGAATGTGTGAGATTTCCTATCTGAAATGAGTCCTGTAAAGCTGGGAGAGCAGAATCTGTGAGGTCACACTTCTCCCCAGGAAGCAACGCTGGTTTCTGCAGGACCCTGGACAGCTAACACTTGGGAACAGCCTGGCTAAGATCTTCTGACAGCAGAGACTGAAATCAGGAAACTTTGGTGTTCTCACTCAAACCAACACAGAAATGTGTTTGGACTTTGTCCCCCACTCCGTTTAGCATTTCCACTTGACTTTAGCTAGTGGCCCCCCACCCAGAGTAAGAGCAGGGAAGGAGCAGCTAATTCCAGGTCCTTCCAGAAGAATACACACAGCACTCCAAGCATGGCCTGGAAACCAGAGCTGCACTGATGTGGTAACAAGGTCACTGCAGACAAGCCACAGCAAAGGCACACTTCGATCTGTCTAAATCTTTGAGTATGTTTGAACATAATGGTGTACTGAGGCTAAAGGACTGGAAATGTGGGATGACGTGCTTAAACGCACAACCTCTCTTTGTCCTTGTGAAGATTATGAGCCATACCTAAAAGCACATTGCCACAGGATCAGGTAAATTGACTTTTATTGAAACATACTGTAATATGAAGGGGGGAGCTGGGGGGAAGATTCCAATTTTACACAAATACATTGCATTTCAGGCTCCCAAATAACTATTGATATCTGCTGTCCTGGAGCAAATCATATCTGCCTTGACAAGTCAGACAGCTGCTCCTTCTCTATCTTCCCTTTGTTATCTTTAATAGCCATGGATTGTTGTGGTACCTTGAAAAAAAATGTTTGCAACTTACTTGATGGATGTCTCACCCCCTGCTATTAGCCCTGGTTCATGGGTTCATCTAATGCCTGCAAAAGTCAGACCAAGTGCCTTTGTAATGAGAGTGTGCTGGGTGTCACTGCACAGTGCACACTGTGTACAGCTCCCTTCCTCTCCAGCTGGCAGCTGGTGGAGCGAACAAGCTTTCCTGATCATCCTGAAATAAGTCAGGTAGAAGCAACCTCCAGAGCTCATCTGGTCCAGGTTCCCGCTCAGAACAGGGCCAAATTTGAAGTCCTATAAGACTGTTCAAGGTCATCCCCAGCTGAGACCTGACTTTCTCCAGGGAAATAGGTCCCACAACTTCTCAAGGCAAATGTTCCCACATTTGATCACAGTCATTGTGAACAATTTTTTCTATTTAAAGGTATGGGAATATTTGTACCTTAAATACAGGATCATTAAGAATTGTAAGATATGCCTTAAAAAATCTGACCAATTTCACCCAAGCTTTGAATTGAAAAGACAAAGCAAATCTCGTTCAGGCTATCAACTGTCCTCAGGTGTATCAAAGCAAATAAAGGCAAATGTGGTGGAAATAAAGGGAATGGCTGGGGGTGGTGATACTGCAGCAGCTTCCTCACTTTTCTCTGATAATTTTTGCTTTCCCTAAATCTCAGTCAATACCACGGGCTGTGTAAGGTCTCCCCAGGTTGCTTCAGGTGAGCCCAAAAATGTTCTAGGTCAGCCTTAAAAGCCTTCAACAGCAAACCAAAGAGTGTGTATGGGTTAAGTAAAGTTACTTGTCCTTGTGATGCAAAGGAGGAGTGTTTGTATGGTCCATTCAACAGCACAGCTGAAGAAGCACAGCCTTCTGCACAGAGGAACCACAAAGAGCTGGCCAAATTAACAATTTGAGCAGCAACAATCCCCTCTGCAGTCTGTTTGAGGCAATTACCAGCTTACTCTGACACCAAGGGAAACAAATGCAGCTGGAGACCTGCACCTGTTTGACCAGCCTGACAGGTCTCTGTTCAAAATCACCAAAGGGAATCCAAAACCAAGTGCCAACTGCTATTGTACATTTTGGAATGACCTTTAAACTAGAGCGTTTAAAAATCTACTTCTAGGAAACATCCTTAAGTTGAGGGTATCAAGGAAGTCACAAGTAACACAGTATTAGCTACCCATGTGCTTCTACTTTCTGTATCTTCTACATTTTGTGTCTCTATTTCCCTGATTAATCTGTGATTGAGAACTAATACAAACTGCACATCTCTAGTCAGGTTTTATATTCCTAAATGGGAAACACCAAGCTCTTTGGACCAGACTGTAGCATACGCATAATTTTGGAAGGAGGGGCAAGACTGATGCATTTGGTACTGAGTTTTGGTAAATACAGTAATAAACAGAATCCTCTTTATTTTTCCCAGTGCTGCACACACAGGCTGTGCTGATGGAGCATTCAGCATTGAGATTGGCCCTTCAAATGGGGAGAAGGGATTTATGCTCTAATGTGTGCATTTTATGCTTCTCCTAGCTCTCTTGTATTCTCCTTGTATAGCAAAAACTGAAAGAGAGGTGGTTTATTTTGTTCCATCTCACTTTTGCAACTTTCAGCTGAAAAAAACCCCCCAAACCTAACAGAAATTTAGCTCTTCTATCATGAAATTAACAGCCACACTTTGTGATTGGCACAGGTCCCCAGTGGTACCCGTCCCGTGTTGGCCTGCAACTAGAACGCAGTGAGTATCCATATGGCTGAACACAGCCACCTAACATATTGCTAATCCCCTGGCAGGCTCTCCTCCCCACAGTATTGCTCTCTCTATACGTGTTACTGGTGAACTGTTAGTACATTCTCATTAACTGATATCAATTGTTAACTTATTAGTTTTCTCATTAATAAAGGAACCTAATGGTTTTCATAACCACTGAGTAGAAATATGCCAGCATACAGTGTATGATCAAATAATGAAGCCAAGGCATTTTTAAGCCCTTTCATTCCCTTTCTTCCCTCACTGCATTACCTGTTTTAATAGTTGCTCACTGCCTCACCAGAAGATGCAGCTGGCCGCAGGAGGCAGCCTCTGTGTCCATCCACAAGTTCTTGGTGAAGGTGGCAGTGGAAGATAAAGCTGACAGATGCTGTTTGGTTTGTGGATGCATAGAATTGTAAAGCCATAGAAAATGAGGGTTCAGCACCTGATGGGATTTAGCACCCTCACTGATGTAAACAGTCAAAAAACGTATATTGAAAGGGAGACAACACATAAAGTGGAAAAGAACAAAGAGGTGTTGCAGCTATGGCAACATCCTGTGCCAGTGGCTGTTTTAGCCTCCCAATATCTCACCCCCCCCCCCCCCCCCCAAAAAAAAAAAAAGAAAGACAGCCAAATATTGCTATTTCATCTCTCTGCCTGCACACTCTATATCCATCAGGATTGGAAGCAGATGCCTCAGAATACTGCAAACAGTAATGTAACGCTCAGGTACACCTGGTCTGCCTAGGTCAGAGAGCTGGCAAAGAAGTCTTGGATTGTGAGCCTTTACCCAAGAAGTTGCATTCATCATCAGGTGCTGCCTGTTGTAAAACAGCCCAAGAATGCAAGTGCTTCAGCAAAATATGTCAGTGAGGGAGATGCTACATAACATAGACTTTGCCATTAGTCTTGCAAGACAGGACAAGAAGTGCTGTGTGGAGCTGTGTGATTGCATGGCCTGTCTCTAATGGGCCAGATTAACAGAGAGAGCATCATACAGCTGTCACACATCGCTGCTCTGTGTCATGGCAGCCTCAAGCTTCTGTTAAAGTGGGAAAGGAATGACTCTTGTGGAAGAGCTCTAAGTTGCTAACCTGGAGAACAAGTACCAAGCCACCAAAGTGAATCAGAACCCAAGCTGCACCATTAGCAGGGCAGCCTGTGTGTTATGCTGAGCCTCCGAGAGGGTACCTGCTGTTCACGCCACCTCCTCTTCCATTTTTGTCATTGCAGACGGGCCCTTTTTGAAGGATTCTGTCAGCATTCAAAGCCTTGCCGTTTCCTCCATCATTACACTGTATTTTACAGACCTGGGTCAGCAGGTCGGTTGGACCACAGTAAGTATGTCCTTGTAGCACTCAGCATGATACATCTTAATGGACAAGGTGTTTTTTGGCATCAAATTGCTTCAGCTTCCTCAGCCTGTGCTTCCCTATGTAAAATGGTGTAATTAGTTTATCAGCACTCAAAACAGAATTAAATGGAGAGTGAGCCAAGTTATCAATATGCTAACTCTGACTTCCAATTAAAGATTAGAAGGGGAACATAAAAATATTGCCTGAGGAAAAAAAAATTAATTTTATAAACCAGTTGTAGCTTATCTTGGGTTCATATGCCTGTGCAGAACTGTAGCCAAATACATTAATTTGCTGAAAGACTCCTCAGCTTTGAAAGTGGAAGGATATTATAAAGAAAAAATGGATTTCTAGTAATCCTGTTACTAATGCAGGAAAATAATTGGGTGGAAATACCTTACTCTTTGTTCAACCAAAGAACAGTTCTGAGAGAGGCCAAGGATTCCAGGCAGAAGATGCCCAGCCAGGCTTAGCAGTCAAAACTTTTGAATCTCCTTGTAAAACAAAAGCATTTGCCATGACAACAGTACCTGACTTATGCTGTAGGTAGACCTGGTTTGACTTTAGTTATTTTCCTGTAATCAGTGGTTGGAAGGTCAGGATGCTGGGAGAGAGGCAGCACATTCCACCCAAATGGGGGGAAGGGAACTCTAACCTTACTGGCTCCTTTGGGAAAGTGAGAAGTGAAAGACTAAATTCTTTCACAGCCCAAAACCAGAAGAGAGTAGAAGGGTTTGAAAGGACAGTGAAGGAATGGGAAGAGACCTTTCCAATGTCCTGCTGCAGGAGGAGTTTGGAGGTGTTGAAAGTAGTCTCACAATCACTTTTGCTGCAGTTTACATGTAGAGCACTAGCTGGAGTAACACACAGCCCATATCTGTATATTGGGTAATGAGATTCCCAATCTCTGCAGTGAGAAACATGAGTTAAGACAGAACTACAGTTTCTGAAAGCCATAAAAACTATGATCAGACTACTCACGGCAATGGAAAGCAAACCACCAATTGCTTTAATGAAGAAAGTGAGTTTTTGCTAACTGGCATCATGGCTGTTGGCCTGATTATTAATTCTTACCTCAGGCAGCCCACAGATCCCACTCTGCTCACAAGCCAGTGTCCTTCCTTGGCTGTGCCTACAAGGATGGAGGTTGTGAGTGTCAGGTGTTTGAGCAGCTTGCAGGTGATAGTCCCAGTTCCTCTCTCCAGTAGCTCACTAGGGGCTAGGAAACATTACTACAAGACACTTGGAAAGGACATGCTACTTTACTTACCTGTTGAAAAGTACACTCAAGGTGAATGTTACTGTCAGAACTGCCCTTGGGAAAAGTCAGCCTCTGGATCAGCTCTATAGGGTCACACATCCATCCCAACTGCTTGAGATCACAGGCATTTTCTCCCTCTGCAGGGAAGCAGCTAGCCCCGAGCAGCTCAAATTCCGGCAGCTTTTAGTCCCTGTGAAGAAGAATGTGACCTGTGTCCATCCTTCCCAGTTCTGACAGGACCCAGATCTTCAGGGGGTGACCAGCACTTTACTTCAGTGGAGCTAGAGCATTTCCCACCGTGTGATCTACCTGTTTGAGTACAGGTCTGTGAGTTTACTGAGGCTGAGGCTTTATGCCATCCTGATTAATGGCCTGCTGGGGCCAGACTAATTAATGCTAGTCCCGTTTCTTTCACAAATTCATCCCACCACCTCTCAACCATGGAATCTCCTTGCAAAGCACAATTGTGATTACTGCAGCTTCCTGTTTGCTGCAATTAAGTAACCTGAAAGAACCTTATTTATTCTCTCTTTTCCTGGTGGTTTATGTAGCCTAAGACAGTAACATAACTAAAGCTTAATATCCCATTATAAATACTGCAGTTATGACCAGGAGTAGGTACTGCAGGCAGTGGCATTTTTTTATGATTTAATCTGCATACAAAAAGTTGACTCCATGAGTTTCTGAATATTCATCTTATCCCATTCTGCTTCATATTCTAAATTGTCTCCATTCTCAGTGGGAGAAATCTTCTTCCTAGCCATGTCATTTAAACAGTCAAGAGATTTTTATATTATAGCTAGTCTATGGCAACAGAGAAAAGGTTCATAGACGGCTGTATTTTAACAACAGCAATTAGAAATCATTTGTACACAGGATGTGTAGTTTTACTGCCATTTTTACTGTGCTTAGAGCTCCTGTGCTCCCATCCCCTTTGATGCTCTACCATTTTTATGCACACAGTGAGGGAGGCTTCTGATTTAAAGGTTTGACATTTAAATAAACAAGGCACAGAATAAAAATATTCTTATCTCGCCAGCAAAATGATAGCTAAGGTACAAAGGGCCACATTCAGGTCTGGACTCTAAAAATGGATACAGAAGCACATGGGGACATGTTGGTGCTCCAGAGGTTGTGGCACTGGGCATGGATCTGTCTAGGGGAACACCAAGCACAGAGCTGGGTCTTCTGGGGCTCTGTCACCTCACTGGAGATCCCACTTGAGGATCAAGAACACCAAGACCCCCCGTGCTGGGGATTTACACCAAGACAACGACTTGTGGTTTTTAAAAGCGGAAAACAGTGCCGACCTCCATGTCCTGGGAGCAGTACCATTTCCAAACATGTTGTAAAACAAAAGGTGATGCTGCTGTCTGTTCCCAAACAAAGAGTTTGTGCACCAGTAAGTCTAACAAAGTCAAGAAACTTCAGCTTCCTCTTTGAAGCATGCACAGTCTCAGATTTACAATATTTGTCACACTCCACCTTGGCAGCTCAAGGGTTTGTTGTCTCCTGTTGTCTACTTAGTCCCTCTGCCAGAGGCTGACACCTTGCAGGAAGGATGTTTCCTCCTCTCCCTCAGCTTTCCTGAAATACTGTTGCAGAGTGACCAAAATACTTTTGGTGTTTTGTGCCCTGAAAGGCCAGACTTCCCCTGGGCTCAGGTTACACCACAGCTCTGAGATTGGCTGACAGTTTTCAACAAGTTCTAGGGGCTGGGTTGCACTGGTGGAGGGAGGAGGGCGAACTGGGGTGAGGGATTTGTGATTCTCCTCCATTGGAACAATTACTTGTCAGTGTCTTTTGAGAAATGAGATCTTTTTCTGGAATAAAAGTAGATATTCAACCTCAGCAGGCTCTTTTAGAAGAAAGGAGGCCCTCAAGGCTGATTTCCAGAACGTAATTCAGGGACAAAACAAAATCTGTTTCTTAGTATCATGATATTTGTTAGGACTCTTGCTCTACTCTGCTTTCTTTTATATAAAACAAATATTACCTGAAACACATAATTTAGTTCTGCACAAGACTTACCAATTTCTTTACCCTGCCTGGAGGGTATAGTTGAGGTTTGCTGACTGATGCTGCAGAGATACTAATGGGAGCTGAGTTTATACATTTGTTCTATATGGCCCTGTAAAGACTTTGCCCCCTAGGGATGTTTGAAATTCCCACCACTGGAGTGATGGTTTTTATTTTTAATCTCTATGCAATTTTGGGCCTAAGCATGTTTGACAGACAGCTCTTTTTTACATAATTGCAACGTGGCATGGTGACATTTTGAAACATGGCTGGTGTTTTATTGCTAAGAATACACTCTGCTGCTGTAGTGAAAAGAAGATAAAACAGAAAAAACCCCCCATTCTTCCTGGTCAAATTCACACTGCTGCTAAAGCTTTTCTTATTTGAGCAATTATTGCAATTTCTAATTTATCATAATAATTGTCCTGTTGTTACCTGGGCCAGTTACCAAAAGGATCCAAATAGAACTGAGAAAACAGCTTAGAACTGTAAAAAAAATATTTTACCTCCAAGTCTGTGAATTTCAGAAGATTAACCTTGAAACACAGTACTTCAGTAAATATTTTTTGTAACTGTGATTTAAAGTTAGGGATTGCTTAAGTACTTTGACTCCTGAGGGCCTTAAAATAGTAAGGCTGGCAGCAGAACTGCTCCATTTCAAATTTCCCAATGAAAAAAGATTCTGCTCAATTTAGAAATGCAGAGACTAATACTTCTTTAAACCCCAAGAGTATCTTTGAAGTCTGAAAATCCACATTTTTCACTAATTGATCTGTTCTCTCCTGGCTGGCAAGCAAATTTATCACTGAGTTAGGCATTGTGGCAAATGAACAGGAAGGCAGGAGGGGATCTGTGTTTGAAGCTGTGTGGTTATGCACAGCAAGTGTGCACCATGGGGAAGGGCAATAAGGAGGTGCTGCTGTCCTCTCAAGGGGAAGGCAGTATTTT
>VYZT01050518.1:0-10305 GCA_013400735.1 Pomatostomus ruficeps | reverse complement strand
GGGAGTGCCATACATGGCAATGTGGGCTTTGTCAATCTGAGTATGTAAAACCTTGCACTAACTAAGGGTACATAAACTTTCCATCTTCATTCCTTCAGGGACTTTTAATGAAAACAGAATAGCACCATCATCCTTACCTGTACTGGACCTTACTTCCATAGGTGTACGTGTTCCCAACAATCTCTGCATTTGGGATCGATGGTGGTGGGCCACAGTTTAACAGCTCACAGCTTGGGTATGGCTTCTGCCACACACCAGTCTCCACACAAGTCAGTTCTGGACTCCCCTTCATGACAAAACCTGTCAAGCAGGTATAGATGATGGTGTTCTCATCTTCAGAGCTGCTCCCATTGATAAAAGTGTTGGGGATGAGGGGTGGAGTACCACAGGAAATCTGTCCGCAGCGAGGAAACCCAGAACTCCATTTGCCAGCTGCCTCACAGGTGACTTCAGAAGGCCCCAGCAGTTTGAAGCCCTCCAGGCATTGAAACTGGACACTTATCCCACAGCTGAAATCTGTACCAAGAATGACCCCGTTTTGGATCTGTGGTGTGGGACACAGACAGGGTAGGCAAGATGGAAGGCTTTCACTCCAGGAGCCATTGGACAGGCATTGCCGTAAGGGACTGCCATGCAGCTCATAACCAGGAAAGCATATATAGTGGACAAATTCCCCATAAGTAAAGGCTGAGCCATTCAGAAATCCATGGGCGATATCTTCAGGGGGTCCACAAATGACTGGTTCACAGCGTGGAGCTTCTGAGTCCCAGGTACCATCACTCTGACAGGTAAGTGTAGACGCTCCTCGCAGGCTATAACCGTCATTACAGTGATAGTGCACTTCCTTCTTAAAGCTGAAATCTGAGACAGTAGTTCTCCCATTGGGAAGAGGCAGCGGCACAGGGCAGGTCACAGCTTTGCACACTGGGGTGATTCCACTCCAGCTCCCATTTGCAAGGCAGACTCTACTCCTGTCCCCATCTAACAGGAAACCTTCGTTGCAGCTATACTCTGTACGTCCCTGGAATGTGTAGTCCTCTCCAGTCACCTGACCATTCTCCAAAACTGGCGGTGGGCTGCAGGAAACAGGAATGCAAATTGGCTCACTGCCATCCCATTTCTGGCTCTCTTGGCACCTCCTCTCTGCAGGGCCATTTAATTGGTAACCAGGATCACACTCATAGTAGACAACACTCCCATATGTGTAGTTTTCCCCTCTTATCTTCCCGTTCATGAGCTGGGTAGGTGCATTGCACGTTACTGCTTTGCAGTAAGGAGCAGTGTGACTCCACTGCCGACTTGGCAAGCACAGCCGTGTGTCAGAGCCAACCAGCGTGAATCCCGGCCTGCAGGAGTACCGCACTGTACTACCGAGCATGTTCTCAGTGACATGCAAAACACCGTTCTCTGGTGGGGACAGCAAGGTGCACTCTATCGAAACACAGGCAGGGGCAGTGCCGTTCCAAGCCCCATCTTCCTGGCAAGCTAGAACAGGGTTTCCCAGCAGCTCATAGCCAGAGTAACATGAGTATAAAATGATAGTTCCAAACAAAAAAGTGGTGAGCTGCATTGCACTGTCCTCTTTCAAGGAACTTTTGATGTCTTTCATACTGTCAGTAAGCAACATATGTGAAAGGGAGGGATTCTCTGTAACACCCTCCTGGTCAGAACGTCTTTCCCCATGTCTCAACTGCACGTATTCTCCAAAGTCAATGTGAGGAGGCAGGCCACAGTCTGTTGGAAGGCAGGTTGGTGTGGAGCTAGACCACCCCAATTCTTCACATGTCTGCATGGCAAGGCCTGACAGCTGGAAGCCTGGCACACAGCTGTAAATGACCATGGCCCCGTACCTATAATCTGCACCCTCCACAAAGCCATTCTCAATAGGCTGAGGAGGCTGGCAAGTTATGGCTTTGCAAGAGGGAACCTCTGTACTCCACTCTCCTGTTTCAAGGCATCTCAGCGTTTCTTCCCCTTGGAGCTGGAAACCTCTGTCACAGAAATACCTAACTGTCTGCCCAAAGTGGAAGTTTGTGAAGGAGTATTTGCCATTGTGGATCTTCTTCGGCCTTGGGCATTGAATAGGTTTGCAAACTGGCCTACCCCCAAGCCACTGTCCATCTTCTCCACAGAGGACAGTAGTGTTCCCTAGCAGTTCAAAGCCTGGTTTACATGTGTAGAGGGCTGTGCTAAGGAAGGTGAGGCCCTGCACATCAACTATGCCGTTCTGAATTTCTTCTGGTTGAGGACACTCCACAGGAATACATTCTGGCAAAGGCAAGCTCCATGAGCCATCAGCCTGGCATCTGATGGTGGACTCACCCTTCAGCAAAAAGCCATCCACGCAGATGTATTTCACAGTGCTACCAAAATGAAGGGATGCAGTCAAGGGGTCCCCAAAGGGGATATAGGGAGGTGCAGAACACTGTACAACCCTGCAAAAGGGAAAGGAATCATTCCACTTCTGGGAGGGCAAGCATTTGAGTACAGAGGAGCCATGCAAAACATAACCTTCCTTGCAGGAGAACTGTACAACACCGACTTGGTAAGACACTTCCCTCAAGACCAGCTGATTTTCTGCCAAGGGTGGTTCTGGGCATTTTGTTGGCACACACTTGGGACTTTGCTTTTTGCTCCATTTTCCAGACTTTTGACATGTCCATGAAACATCTCCAATCAGCTCATAGCCTTCGTCACAGAAGAACTCAACTTTGGAGCCCGTATCAAAAGTTTCTCCCTTGGAGTAGCCATGCTGGATGGCTGGTGGTTTTTCACAGCTGAGGGGTGCACAGTAAGGAGGCGATTCACTGTACCATTGCCGATTTGCTTGGCAGATAAACACTGAGCTCCCGACCATCTGGTAACCAGAGTCACACTGGTAATTTGCCTGATTTTCAAAGAAGTGTCCAGTGGTGTCCTGAAAAACAGTTAAGACAGAGACATGCCTGAAATGAAGATGCATGATTTGGGCAATAAGAGACTGATCTAATTTCTTGTGTTTTCCTGGTCTAGCTTCTAGCTGGATCCCTGCCAGCAGTAAAGGCTGCTCAAAAGGAATGAAAGCAAGAAACTGGCACAAAATATCTTGTCTCAAATTATGCACTCTGTTTTCACCAAATCTGAGACCACTTCCAAGAGAACAGAAAATTCAAGGCTTAAAAGGTAAAACCTAGAAAAGAATTATTCTGCTTTCTCCCTTCCTGACCCACGAGACCAAAATATGTATGGACAGGAAGATGGAAAAGAAATGGATCAGGAGAAGTTGCCATCAAATGGCCTACTGTTATCACAATTCATTAGCTTCCAAGTGTATCTAAGGTTGGAGCCCTCAAATCTACTGCTATGAGGAGACATTTATAAATGCCACATATGCAGCTGTAGGGCCTTGAGCAGGCAGCTGAGGAGCACGTCAAAGTTGCAATCTGAGCTCTGACCAAGGTATTAAAATTATTTTGCAACTGTAAAGAATATATGAAGGAGTGATCCTACCTAAGGAAGACAAAACAGAGTGATATGTATTAATTAGAAGATGCATCTGTGTGGGAGTCTGAACAGAAATTGTTGCTATTACTGCTGGAAACACATGTAGGAACTGGAATGCCAACCTCCCCCCTCCAAATTTAGCAAATGCAGATTCCCTGGTAGTTAGATTTAAGAAAGGAAGAGGGATTTTCAGAAGAAAAATGCTTCAAAAATTCAATATTAAATCCTTATAATGGTGTTTTTGATCTTCCTTACCACAATATTATCCTTGTGCATCAAAGCAAAACACAGGTTAAGCAGTTGTTACAGGTTTGGGCTGCCACAAGGCGATTTTAAACTTCAGGCATTGTTGCAAATTAATTTGATAAGGAAAGGGAAGTTCTGACATTAGTAAAGAAATGAGCTTGCATCAAAAGAAGAGAAATTATCCCAAGGTGATTTATCTATTGCACATCAGATTTCTTTTTCATAGCAGTGAAAAGAGCAAGGCTTGTGAACTGGCACCAGTAGTGCAAACATCTCCAGAAGGCACTTGAAAGCTACCCAAGAATCAAACAAATGAAGAAAAAGACAATAAGGAAACCAATTGAATGTCATATGGCATCTTGAGCCTCCTAACTGAAAACCCCCTTTATGACAGGAAATTCCATGAAAGTGCTCATGCTTTTCAGATATGATTCTGCTGCAAATCCACCTGCTTTTCCCTTTTCTTATTCCATTCAATCAGGTACTTCCTCGATTTTAACAGAAGCACAAAACAGTAGAAAAAAAACACCATCAGCAACAGTTGTGAAGATATATTCAGTTTGCCATGGTACCAGGCAGATGAGGAAACTCATTCTGTACCTTAATGAAGCCATTCTCAAGCTGTGGTGGTTCTCCACAGGACACTGGGTGGCATGTGGGCAAACTGCCACTCCAGTTGCCGGTGGCCTCACAGGTCCGTTTCTTCTCTCCCTTGATGTAGAAGCCCTTGTTGCAGCTGTAAGCCACCACTGCTCCAAAGCTGTAGTTGGACCCGCTGGCATAGCCATTGCTAATGTTGGGAGGCTCTCCACAGCGAACAGGGACGCACTGGATGCTCAGAGGAGAAGGATTCCAATGTCCCCCTCGAAGGCACTCGATCTTGGCCGAAGTGTTCAGAACAAAGCCTTCCATGCACTTGAAGCTCACGACAGAACCAGCTGCAAACTTGGCTTTACTAATGGACTCCAGGATGCTGTATGAGACGGTGGATGGCTTTTCACAGAAATCAGCTATGCAGTGGGGCATGTCCCTGCCCTCTGGAGGCACCCACTTGCCTTCTGCATTACAAAGCAGCTGAGAGTTATCAGCTAGGCTGTAACCATCCAAGCAGAAGTAATAAGCTATATCCCCAAAGAGGCGGTGACCACTCTCTGGAGATGCATTTTCCACATGGGGTGGTTCATCGCAGGATACTGCCAGGCACTGCTGGTGGTTCACGCTCCACTTGCCGCTGGCTAAGCATTCTATGGTTTCAGGGCCAACTAATGTGTAACTGTGGATAAGGAAACCATACAGGAAGTGAAAATGACAAGCATTGTCAAACTCTGCAAACAGTTTCCTGAGCAGTACGAGCTTGTTTGCTACAACCCTGTAAGAAGAGGATCCTTTAAAAAAGCTATGATCAACTTCAGAAGGAAAATCTTAAAGCCTACATGTCCATGGGTGAGGTATTACAATGGTGGATATCCTAGCACACCTTGTGCATATTGCCTCTCTCTCATCTGGCCATCCATTCTCATCTGAACTTCCATTTTGACTCAAACTACTACAATAAACCTAGTACTGTGCTATGACCATCCATGCAATCTTCAAAGAGGTGATCCCCCTGAGAAACTATTTCTGTTTAGCAAAACTACTTCAAAAAGAAAGAGGAAAAAAGCCCAGAAAGGCGTTTTAGGTTTCTGTAATAGCCCTATCAATCTATTTTCACACTTGCAAACAAAGTGAAACCTCTTAGTGAGTTACCCAGAGATACTCTTGCCAATAATACATATAGCAGTTTTTAAATAACTTCTTCCTAAAAACTCACTGTAAAAAATATTAAAAAGCCAATAAAAAATTAATGCTGACTAGAATAAAAAAATTGAAATGGTTTACAATAAAATTCTATCACATGAATACTGTTAGTACAGCTGTAGTTCTCCAGTCTGTCTCTAGGATGCAGGGACAGACATTAATCCATGCTGCTCATCATCCCACATAAACCCCTGCTGCTTAAATACGCAACAGGCAATAGTATACTCACAGTACCTTTGACTGTTTCCTTCATTTTTTTTCCTCTGTGGTGTGCTCTCACAGAAAGCAAAGAAACAATTACTACTGGAAAGTCCCCAGTGACTTTCCAACTGCAGGCTGTTCAGATTTTGAAACAACATCTGCAAAATTGTTTAGTCTTGTTTGCAGGATTTGTTTTCAAGGCCTCATGACCGGACCCCAGAAAAAAACCCATTATATGCCAATGTTTAATATGATTCACTGCCACAGACAGACAGCTGTGACAGACTTTAAATGCTGCTATCCTATTCCATTTAAAATACTTGCACAGGAAAGAGAAGCAGTTTTTAAAATTGTAATACAGTTTAAAAAACATAATAAGGATGCTTTGCTTCAATTATGTTTCAAATAACATCGCAAAACCGATTTATAAGAATGCTGGCTTGTCAATTTACCTTTTTACACCAAGAAAAAGCAGAAAATCCTCCAGTCACTTTGGACCTAAACTGGCAAAAGCTCTGCATACCTGCTCTGCCTTTTAGACAGAACAGTTCCAAGAAATTTAATGGAACTGCTCACAGGCTGCAAAGATTACCATGTGCAAAGGTTTTTGCAGGATCAGAGTCCAGCATTATACTTTCACGCTTGATACCATCAAAACTGAACCTCCTCTTTGATGAAATAAAGTCTGAAAATGTCTCTACACAGAGTAGATATAAATAAATTTAAAATAATGCACCTCAATAAACAAAGAGTCTTAATTTTAAGGAAATAGAATTTAGAACACCATAACAGACAGTTGTGAAACTGCACCAAAAGCATTCTTACACCCTGATGAGACATAAGGAATTTGTTATGATCAGAGCCTTGAGTTTACCACAGAAGTACTGGTTCTGTATTAACTCCAAGGAAAAGGGCTTCCTATTGAATTGTGCTATCATTCCTCCTGTTTCCCCTCTATTATTCTCTTCCAGAGTGCATTTGGTTGCCCTGAAACTACTTTAAAAAAGTCTGTGTCTCATACTAACTTGACAGCCCACAAAAAAATCTCCATTGCATTTAATTTCCAGAAAGTTAAGACAGAAGCAGTAAAAATGAATTAGTGTGCATGTATAAAGGACTTGTGAAACAGTGCACCAGTTTCACTCATCCTGACTATTAATCCAGTAGCACTAATCTACATACCCTTCCTTACACATGTAAGAGACCGTGTTTCCAAAAGTAAAGTTGTCTCCCTTGACGACTGCATCTTTGATGGCCGGAGGGGATCCACAAGACACGATGTTGCAAGCTGGTGGTGTGCTGTTCCAGTTCCCTGAAGATGCACAGACAAGTACAGAAGGCCCCTGAAGGCTGAGACACAAAGATCATTATTAAGGCTGCCATTTCCTTGTCGGTGAGGGACAAAGAGCGAAAGCGTTGCTTTCCTTCCTGGCCCCAGTGAAAATAAGGGGTCTTTCTCACTGACTTCAGCAGAGGCCAGAGTCTCACCCTCTGTTCATGGAAAAACACTCTGATGCTGTGAAAAAAACCTGGTCTTCACAATACATTGAAGAGAAAGCTGGTGGATTTAATGTGGGGCCTCAATGCTCTGTGCAGACATACACATAATTTCTGCTGTAGTTTTTCCCATCTTTGAGCACAAAATAAATAAATATTTGTTTAAGCTTAAAAATTTATTTGTATGCCATCAGGAACATGCCAGTCTTGAGACTTGCAACTAGGCCTCTGCCTGAGACCTGATTTGCTCAAGGACTTAAATACTCTTCACCCACAACACTGAAGGAAATGCTCCAGTTCAAGTCTGTTTACAGAAAGGCATTCAGTTCCTTCAGGAGGTAAAGGGTTTTGCTTGAGTGAATGACCAACATTTGAAGTTGATGGTACTTTTTGGTTTCCTTAGCTGAGGAAACGGCATTGGTTCAAAGGGTGTGACTTGGGTGTCTGAACAGAGTGTGCAACCACCCTGAGATACCTTGGGTGAAACTCCTTCTCTCCAGCTGCTATGTCAGCTGCCTGTGGGTTGCCTGTAGGTCCCACATCATACCTGAGAGCCCTACCCAGGAGTGTCTGATTCCCTACAGTTTGGTCTCAAATGGTATTAGAGCCCCATGTTTAGCTGACTGAAATAAGTTAATGGAAAGGAACAACACTGACCTGTAATGTTCTTACAAATTTGGCACAGGCCCTTGTCAGGAAAGTAGGGCTCTGCCTACCTGACAAGGAAATGATTGCAGCGGGAAGATGTAGAAAAAAATCATGCCTAAACAGTTCCATATGAGACTACTTATGTCAGAGTATATCTGCTAGAGGTACAAGCAAATATCAGGGGAGACAGAAACCTGCATGTACAGCCACATCCTTGGATATAGCATTAATGTGCTAAATTTTAATTGCAGCATGTTAAAAATGTGTTTCCAGTATAATTACTTACAAATGTAAACCAGAACAAAACCTTAGAAGAAATTTACTACTACTAACAGTTCGAAGAGTAAATTAGTAACTTGCAGAAAGCTTCTTCACAACAGGCATTGTAAAGCAATAGCAAAAATAATATTGGGTATGAACTACAGTTGTAGAGGTACAATGATCTTTAATGACAAATGAGAACTTTCAGAAATAATGAAAACTATTTTTCTGAACATTCAAAATATTTCCGTTAAGTTTGATGGTAAAATGAAAGCATTACATATGTATATAACAAATCCTGAGTGGCTTTTCTGCACTTTTCCAGTTTAGGATAAAATACAGAAACTACCCTCAAGATATAAAGCAGTCTTTTCCAATGCTGTTTTAGTATTTTATCTTTCTGAGCAATTATTTCAGCTTTGTCACTTTCAGAAATAAGTCAGACCTTCTAGCAAGCATGGCACCTGCATTTGGCTCAGGAATGTTTGTGCATTTACCTATATCCATTGTCACAGGTGTATGATACAGAGGAAAGGTAGGCTGTGCCACTGAGCGTGTATTTTCCATTGCTGATATTCTGTGGGCTAGGGCACATCACCATTTCACAGGAGGGGGGAGCATGATTCCAAATGCCACTAGCAAGGCACAGAATTTCATTTTCACCCACTAAGTTGTATCCATCATTGCATCTGCGTTAGAAGAAAAGAAGTGCTATCAAACACAGAGCTTTTCATGTGCAACATAATCAGCCATCCCTTTTTTCTCATCATCCACACCTGCATAAACCATCTTTCTTTTCAGGGCATAGAGAAGTAGTACTGGAGTAAACATTCAGCTCTGCTAATGAACAGCCACATCTATAACCAAATGTCTTTCCATTATTTTAATCCCATCTTGCTCCTCTCCTTCATTTCAAACAATCTCTCAATTCAGCCATACTTTTATTTGCTGCCAGATTGTCAGTCAGTTATTAATACAGCACTTCAAACATACTGAATTCCTACCTGTACACCACCTTATTATGGTATGTAAAATTTGAGCCAAAAATGGCACTGTTCTCTGGAATAACTGGAGCACCACAGGATATAGCTTTAAAAAGACAGGAATACAAGAGAGGTTGATATAACACAAAAAAAATGAACAGAAAATAAGGATTTGCTTTGTTTTCTCTGAATAGATTTGAAGAGGTATAAAGCCCTAGGTAACAATGAGTTCTTGACAAATCTGTAAATGACATTTAGGACTCTTTATCTTAATTCACCTTACTGAGAAACTGAACTAACTGGAAGTAGGTAGTTATAACAGCTCTACAAACCACACACTTGACTATCAAGAGGACTCCATATCTACCTCTCTCTACAGACAAAGTAGACAAACAAAATTGGTTTTTTGCTTAGACAAAGACAGTCTTTGTCAATTCTTCACTTTACCTATGGTTTCACCTCATTTTTGCTGGTTTTCTAAAAAAACAAATTCTGCTATTATACCACGACCGTGTACGTGCATAAGTCTGTCCTTTCTGGTTGCTTTTTATCCACTGAGACACAGTTAATGTTCTTTAAGTCATTAATTCCTTGAAAATGGAAGGCTGGGTGGAGAAGAAATACACTTCTAATGCTCGCATTAGACTGAGTCCTCTGACGCACTGGAGAATCTGTGTAAGAGAGCACCACTACAAATATGACAACTTGTGCTTATGTCTTAAGAAAACAAAGACTTCAACACTGAGATCCAGTTCTGCTGGGACAGGGTTTCATAAGCTGCCGTGGGCTCTAAAGGCTCTTCACTGCTACTTGGCCCCTTACATCTTTCTAATGTTAAAGCCACATTTCACCATGCATTCTCTCCAGGAACCACACCTTCACAATAGGGTATTGGGTGGCTCCACTCTCCGGACTCCATGCAAGTAAGTTTCATTGCTCCTGTCAGCTGGAACCCTTCTTCACAGGAAAATGTTACTTGACTGCCAACACTGTAAGTATCCCCGTATAAACGGCCATGCTCTGGATTTCCTGGATTATGGCATTTCACAGGTTCTGAGGAGAAAGAGGGAAACTACAAATAATGTAATTAAGTGTCAGGATTTATAAACAACCTGCAGGAGATATCCTTGGGGATTTGCTGAAACTAGGAAGGCAAAGCACATGGAAAACACTCATAAGTAGGTTACAA
>VYZT01050481.1:0-19078 GCA_013400735.1 Pomatostomus ruficeps | reverse complement strand
AACTTGATGCTTCCTCACACATTATTTCTGCTATGAAAAAATAAACAAACAAAGCTCCAACGAAGCAAACAACCTAAAATGCTTTTTAGAGTAGTCTTGTAGCTGTAGCTTGCATTATGGACATTAAAATTTGCTTCCAGGTAACTGAATCTGCAAGATTGTGTAGCATGGAGTTCTCTATAAATGTAGGTCATCATCTGAACTTACTTACTGAAGAGGATACTTAGGTCTATCTTTGAATATATCACAAAGCAGTCTCGTTTTCAGTTTCTCCTGCTCTGTGTAAAACTGCAGGATACGTGTTGAGATTGTAGCTCAAAGGGAAGTGAAGCAGCACTGGGCTTGGCCCATCTTACCCATCTGTGTGAACACGAGAGTGCAGTGTAAGCACATGTAATCCTATAGGAAAAAAGGTTCTGAGTTCTGGAAACAATGCATTGTGCATCCATATGTGAATTCATGTATACATTAACAATCTTGGTTTGATTGCTAAGAAGTAAATCTCTCCCTGATCCCCAACAGCAATTTTGTGGATATCAATCAAGTTAACAACAACCACAAAACTATACCAGAGGGAGACTCTCGTAAGAGAAACTTCAGCTTGAAATTTTTCAGTCCTAAGGAAGGGAGGTTTTTACAGTAAATCTACGGAACCAAAGGTTTACTTGTATTTGAAAACTTGAAAAAATCAGCCAACCAAAAAAATCCACCCCAACCTCACAAAACAACCCTCTTCAAAAATATGCAATACTGAACTTCCTCCTGTGAAGTCATGATAATGACCATTTGTTAGAGCTGTGAATTCAAAGTTTAACATTTTTGTAGAGTAAATACTTGTCCTTTTATGATGTGTGCATGCAGGAAAAATGGGCAAAACTTTAGAGCTGTTTTTCAGTATGGGAGGTAATTTAAGTATTTTGAATAACTTGTTTTTGTAGTTGCTGATACTGTGGTGTTAGATCCAAGGATTGCAGCATGGCTGATAAACCCCAGCGACACAGTTCCTTCCTTTGAGTGTTTAATACAGAAGTATTTTGGAAAGCCTTTTTCAAAGGGAACAGAAAGTATAGATACAGGCACTTTGAGAAATGTATCTGTAAGTAGTTTGTTTTCAGTTGTTTGTGGTTGGGTTAAAAAGGAAAGGAAATTATAATAGAATTGCTTTTGCTTAGAACATATTGCAAAAGAAGATAGATAATGCTTTTCTAGTGGAAGAAAATTATTCTATTAATGCTACATGTTGGAAATCTAAAGAAGGGGAAGAAGGGGAGGTTTCACTGCATTCTTCCAAGACGGGAGCTCATTCTCCAGGAACAGCTGTAAAATTTTCCTTCAAAACTGTAAAGTTCAGTAACAACATTAATTAATACATAATTTTATAATTTTTTTCTTCACCTTCCTGCAAAATGATTTCCAGCTCTCCCTCCCAAAATGTCTAATGTTGTATTCTCCAATTCCTGGGGAGTTGTAGCCTGTATTTAGTTAATTGTTATTAACAGTTTTGCTAAACCTCACAGCTGGTAAAGACACCATATCACAGGCTGAGAAACAGCAGGGAGTCAAATGTGAACCTTCAAGCATTTGTGTGAAAAAATCTGTGAATTTTAATTCTCAGTGTGAGAGAGTGCATGATGAACTTTTTGAGATGTTATCCCCTGCACTATGGAAATGTCTTCCTATATCCTATCAAATGTCTTCCTGTATTCCTCTTGAAATGTATTTGCTGAACGTTATTAAATATTTGTATCTGTTTTGGGCCATGGAGATCTACTGTGGACACCTTAGCCTTCAGAGGTTGTTTGAATGATAAGAAGACGTAGAGCAACCTGAATAATGGGTTTGTTGATGCCATTCACTTTGCTGAGTGAGGCCTTGCTCGTTCAGAACAAGTATTGCACCATGGTTATAGGACTGGTAGGATACAACCCCACAGATGCCCAGTGGGCTTAGAGCATGAGCAGAGGTCAGTTGTAGTGGCACCTACCCATCAGTGTAGACATTTCTGAGAAAACCAGAGGCAGTTTACTTGAAAGCACTGACTGTAAACTGCAGTTTAGAAGCTGTTCAGGAACTACTTCATGAATTCAGTTATTCGTGTAGGGAATAGACAAGCAAACAGACAAGTTATCTATGGTTATTTCTATATGCGATGGCCTTGCTGTGAGTCAGCATCCCTAATCTTGTCTCTTTCCTTAGCTTGATTCAGTCTTTTGTTCTTCACATATCACATTTGTTCTTACTTGCTTTTCAACTTTGTCATCCTGATTCCCAGCACGGAGTTAAATATTGAAATTTTATTTCCTTCCTGTCCTACCTCAGGTCTGGTTTGTTTCCTTGCCCCAAGCATCTCCAGTGTCTTTATGCTGACTTGTTCACTCAAGTCCCAGTTAATGCCTCCTTGTAACATCCTGTGATTATTCCCCCCTATTCCTTATATATCTTAATTTGTCACCTGGACTCTCACACTTCCTTTTTGGCTTTTCTCTTTGCTCCATGAGTCCCAGTTCTTCCTGTGAATCCTGGCTCTTTGCCAGGTTTATCTCTTCAATCTTCTTGCTCTGTTTTTACTGGTAGATTCCCAACAGTTGTCTATACTGCCGGAGGGATCTGTGGTAAGTGATACATTATCTTGTGCCTCACTGCTTCAGTGAAGCTCCCTGTCTTGAGCTAGTCTTGTCCACCCACCACAGTACTTGGAGTGACTGCTGGTTTATTCTGTAGCCCACAACTCACCCACACACCTCTAGCATGAAGATGTGCTGCTTGCTGCTTGTCTGTATATTTGGTGCTGTGCCAAAGTGGTCATGGTCCGTATTCCCTGACACATTTGCTGGAACAGGTGCTAAACATTATGCTGTTCATGTCATCACTGCATTTACTGATGAGGAATCTTGGTGTCAGTTGAAGCCTGTCACTGGGCTCTCCTCCACCTCCAGAAAGGGATCAAGCAAGCTGTCTGTATTTCACAGACAGCTCGTTTGTTCCAGAACAAGTTGGTATGGACAAGGTTTCTGGGAGACAGGTTGATGACTTTTCACTGCAGTATGGACTGGACTGTTTTAGAACAAGGATCATCACCAACAGATCTACATATTTCAGCTTTGAAGAGAGCTCTCTGCATCCTACCTTCCGGCCTGCCGTTTCTCAGTCTTTATTAAGTTTATTTTTAATGGTCGTGTTCTTGGAGCTAACAATCATACTCTGTGTTTGTATGCATTTCAAAATGGTGTGCTAGCCAGTTGAAGGAGGTTGTCTAGTGCTGTGTGGAACACCTCTGGAACAGAAGGGAAGGAACTGAACAGGTCTGGCACAAAAGAGTGGCAGTACTTACATGAGAAAGAAAAATGCAAGGAATTTTTCCTCATTTTACAAGCAGTATGAGAACTCTTACTTCAGTGTCAAAGGCAGCTTATTGATACTGTATTTCTCTGTAGGTGATGCAAAACGTAAATAAAGGAACAGGCAAAATCTGGAATATTCATAATCTAGTGCTGTGTTAATGATTCGGGATTGACAGAGATCTAAGAACATTTCTAAAATGTTAACATAGGGCATACAGAAAACCACATCTTTAAAATTGATACCTTTTAAAAAAGATAATACTCGGAATATTTTTGTTAGCAAGAAAGTTATTAATTTTTTTTATTTATTTATATCAGTATCAAAACTTAGGTGTGAACTTGGAGAAGCTTTATAATGTAATGATGGACCTTACTAATGACTTAAAGGTAAGACAAAAAGAATTTGCTTAGGAATAACTATGTAAGTATTGAATAGAGTTAATTATGTATTTCTCATTCAAATTAGAATAATGGAATGCTTCAGTCCTTAGTGGTTTACGTTGGCTGTCAACATTTAAAATGCCCATCAAATGTGCCATTTTTTCTAGAAGGAGATGGTGAGTGTCAAGGCTAGTCTTTAAGAGAAACTTTTCCTCTGCTACAGTTAACTAAATGAAGATTCTGAGAGTAGGAAAGCTCAGAATATTGACTTTTCATTTAGTATTTTAAATCTATATGTTACTGTCTAAGAAGTGTTAAAAGAGATAGAACATAGTATAGCTGGTTTTTTCTATTTATCCCTGGCTTATGAAAACTCTCAGCATATCGTTTGTTCTAGACTGTGTTAACCAAGCGCTGGGCACACACTGGAACAGACTTCCCAGAGAGGTGGCTGATGGCCCAGGCCTGTCAGTGTTTAAGAGGCATTTTCACAGTGCCCTTAATCAAATCATATACTTTAAATTTAGTCAGCCCTGAATTGACCAGGCAGTGGGACTAGGTGGTCATTGTAGGTCCCTTCCAAGTGAAGTATTTTATTCTATTTTACCCCTTATTGCAGTTCAGAATGCAGCTCAAGAAGTCTTTTGGCATGTGTGTGTTTCTTTTCTGCCTGTGATCATATACCTGGAAAAGTGCCAGAATTTAGGATTATGCCCAGGTTCTGGTGGAAGGGGCATCACAGTTCCCTAGGGATTTTCTTTGAAGTTGCTGGTGGCTTAGATCTACCATTAGCTGATGGAGCCATATTCATGTGGATATCCGAGTGGCCCAGCAGTACGGTGAACAGTCTGTGAGGGAGGCAGCAGGGGAACACCAAAGGCACAGCAACACTAAGATCCAGCCTGCAGGAGTTTTTAGACAAGTCAGATTGCTTCAGTGGTTAAGAGAAAACCAGACTTTCTGTTCTCTGTAACTAATTCGGGGACATAAACCTACCAACTCTTGTTTTCTTCCTAATGAAAATGAAGTTATGAATTATGAATGGTTGCTTAATTGTTCAAGTGAACAAAGGAAAAGGGATAACTGTGTGTCCTATTATAATGAAGCTTGCTTTAAAAATAAACTGTTTAGAAAAAAAGAGGTGTATATATATTTCTTGATTAGCATTCTTGTCCAAAATGGTTACTATGGCAAAATTCCTATTCCCCACAAAAAGAAGTGATACAGCATTTAATACTATAATTTATGCTGAGTAGTATTTCATGCCACAAATAGTCTTGTGAAAAAGGAATGTACAGAAAGTGAAATATTGCTCACTGGAAAATACATTCACCTAATGACACTACTGTGTGTTTTAAGATCAAAATTAGCTGATACTGAAGAAGGTATTTATATCTTACTTTACAGGCTCAAGGTTTGTGGAACTTATTTTGCACATTAGAGCTTCCACTTATCAAAATTCTGGCAGGTATGAAAGTTCAGTTCAAAATATGAATCTTTGCTATTTTCACACAGCTGCTGACTGTGCTCTAGTGGAATGTAATTCCTCAGAATATGAATGTAATTCCTCAGAATATGTAATTCCTCTTAGCCTCATAACAGCTGTGTGAGTTTCCATTTTGCAGTCTAAGAAACATGTAAGATTGAAATTGTTAAATATAAACGTTCTTAACCCAAAATTGTATTTACAGTGATGGAAACACACAAAATATATGTGAACAAACAAGAACTGAAAAAAACATCAGAGATTCTAGGGGTAAATTTTGTATTAATTTTTTTCTCTTGGAAATTGTATAGCATCATCTTTGTGCTTTTACTGAGGATAACTGATTAAAAAGAGAAGGAACATTTGTCACATTTTATATAATAGTTTGGGAGTTTTAGTCTGTTGTTATAAATATAACTAATTATATTTACATTTTAGGATATTTCCTTATTTATTTAGGCAAGTAAAAAAGAGACATTTGCTCCATCAGCCTTGCCCCAGAACTGAGATTGCATTGCAAAATGCACAGGTCCTTTTGGGTTATGTGTTGTAGAGTAAAAATGGCAATGGCTCTTTCTGAACCTACAGTTTTCAGTAACAGTCTTCCTGAGAAGTGATAGACTTCTCTCCTTCTCTTTGTGAACAATGCACTTCTTAAATGAGTGTTCTTTGATAAAAACAGCTACAAGAGGATCCCATTTTGGAACATAAAAATTGACTAGATAATCATAGTGGTCTGACAGATTACTAATTTATCAGAATAATTTGCAGAGCTCTGTTTCTCACAAATCTCCGTAGGCTTCAGTAACCTGAATTCTTTAAACACAAATGTTGGTACTTACTACAATAAATCCCCTTCCCAGATCATGAAGAAATATACTAAACCAAATGTTGATAGCCAGCAATGATTACACAATACCAAATACTCCATTTTATAATAAAGGCCCAATATTCCCATTAACCTTGGAAATAGCAGATATTGAAGAAAATAATAATGTGAACAGAATAATTTTGATGTCCTAATTTATAGTTGCGGCTCAAAGAGCTTGAACAGGAGGCTCATCAGGTTGCTGGAGAACGATTCCTTTTGACCAGCAGTTGCCAACTCCGAGAGGTAATATTTGTACTGCTGTTTCTACTTAAGGTGTAAGTTCTATAAATATATTGATACAGAAGAACTGTAAAGCATATATATCCTTACAATTTCTGAATTTTCTTCTATATTATCTCATTTTCTGACTTTAATGAAGGACCTATCTGTTTTTCATAAATATGACAATGTTGGATAGTCTGTATTTGAATGTATTTACATAAATTATGTATTTGTTTTTAGTAAATATATTACTGTTTTAGTAGCTCAGAAATAAAGATCTGGTCTTTTCAATTCTGTGTTAGTTCTCTTTGTTACAGTATGCTCTATTTCCCTTGGAACCTGTTTTCTGTTTAAGTTCAAGCACCCAATAAAATTTTCCTTTCTATTTCAGCACTTGAAACACTGAAAGATTTATTGTCTTTTTCTTACTGTAGGTACTGTTTGATAAGTTAAAGCTGCATACGCTGTGTGAGAATCTTCACAGAACTGAAATACAGCAACTTGTATCCACCTCAGAAGTTGTGGTGAGATGGGAAAGGGTTTTAAAACCAGCTGCATGATTTAGCAAAACTTCTAAGTTATATTCCAGTGAAATAGTGTTTTGTCTAAAGTCTTCGTAATGATCTTGATTTATTTTTATGTTGTACTATTTGTGCTACAGTTACTTGTGCCAGAAAAGAAAGTTGCAGTCTGTGGTGGGGAAAAACAAACCAGCTGCTGGTCTCCCCTGAGCCTCCTTTTCTCCAGTCTAAACATCCCCAGCTCCTTCAGTTGTTCCTCATCAGACTTGTGCTCCAGACCCTTTTCCAGCTCTGTGGGCCTTTTCTGGACTCATTGCAGCACCTCAATGTCCTTTTTGAAATGAGGGGTCCAAAACAGAACACAGCACTCAGTGCCAAGTACAGGGTGACAGTCAGTGCCCTGGTCCTGCTGGCCGCACCATTGCTGATCCAGGCCGGGTGCCATTGGCCTTCTTGGCCACCTGGGCACACCTGGCTCATGTTCAGCCACTGTCAGCCAGCACCCCCAGGTCCTTTTCCACCAGGCCCTTTCCAGCCCCTCTGCCTCAGCCTTCAGCACTGCAGGGGTTGTTGTGACCCAGGGGCAGGACCCAGCACTTGGCCTTGTTGAACCTCAGAGCACTGGTCTTGGGCCATTGATCCAGCCTGTCCAGATCCCTCTGTGGAGCCTTCCGGCCCTGCCAGCAGATCAACTCTTCCATCCAGTTTGGTGTCATCTGCAAACTGACTGAGGAGACTCTTGGTCCTCTTGTCAGATCATTAAAAAAATCATTTTGTTAAGATAATAATAGCAATGGAGTTTCTCTTTAGAAGAGAAAAAGCCTTGGTGCAGCTGCACCTATTTCTGATTGTTGCCGCAATTGTATTGCTCTAGTTTACATAGGAGTTCATGTGCAGCAATGAGTTGTGCACATGAACATCTTTGGGGAAGGTAGAAGGGTAACATTTGTTTCTCAAGGAGGAAATTCCACTTTTCAGCCAAGTGTCTGAACAACCAGCTGTGATCCCCAGTAACCTCAACAGTTTAACCATAAACCCCACACACTATTCAAGGAGAAGGAGGTTTCATAGATCAAACATGTAATCTTGGAGAGTGACACAGAGCCTTGGGAAATGGGAGGGATCAGTGAAGTAGAATTCATGTCATCTTTTTGTGGGAACATAAGATTTGTTACTATAATCAAAGCAATGCTTTTATCTAGTCCAGTACTGTCTTTCCAACAACTGCTGAGCCTTGGTTATTTAGAGAAAGGTAGGAGGAAACCTTCCAGGAGATAAATAGTAGACAATTAATCTTAAGATGTTGTTTCTCTCTGGTAGCAAGAAAAAAATCTTATGCTTTTAAATATGCATTCTAGTACAGTTGCATCTGTATTTCACCCTGGACTTTTGTAGTTCCAGATATTTTTTGTTGTATGTATAAATATCCAATATCTATTATAATAATTAAATTTTTTCTCAACAGAATTTTTTGGCAATTTCCAATCAAAGTATTCAGAAATATGCTTTATTTTACGGGTTTTTAATTTGACATTTTAAATTTCTCTTGAAATTTTCCTGGAACTTTTATTAAGGCATAAACAGAGAAATTCTCATCTTGAATTGTGTGTTTATAAATATGTATGTGTGTATATACGTATTATTTTGTCTTCTTTTATCATGGTCCCTCTTGCATTGATGCTGCACAGCACAAAAATAAACAAAGGGCCATAAATAACACACACACATCACACACCAGTGTTTTCAAAGTTGTTGTGGAAAAGTTTTTATGTCTATGTGTCTTTTTGTCCCTGTGTGGGACAGGAGTGGAAATGAAATGGGAAGGAATAATCTCAAGCCTTCCTAATGGGGGCTTCCTTGGGCCTGGGGTGGGATGAGGGACATCATTCTTCAGACTGTATTTTGTCCATTCTGCTCGTCAAGAAAATTTCTGTCTCCAAAATATATTCTGTTAAGGTTTGTTTAATAATATAACTTAACAGAGAAGTATGTCAGTAATTCACATTCTTGGTTTTCCAGCTAAATAAATTGCAAGATCTTCATCCTTTGCCTAAGATAATTTTAGAATACCGCCAGGTGAGCTGATATTTTTCACAAAATGTAGCTGCCTCGAAGCAAAAGTTAGCAAGACAGATAACATTCATAGTTAAATAAATAGGTTGGCTCTAGTGCAAGTTCATTCAAATACTAATGTGAAGTCAGTATTCTTAAGACTTTTAAAATTTTAATGTTTGTAATTGTTTTGCACTATGTTAGATTTTAGCTAACAAACAACTTTGTTGCAAAAATAATTGGAAAACATCACTGTTAAATTTGTGTCGCGCTATAAAGTGTACATAGGGCATAACATTTATTTTTTGAGTTCTGAAGAAATGCTTTGTGTAAAATGAAGGAGATGACTGATTATGAAGGATTTTTGGGTGATGAGCCTCCTGAAAATCCAAAATGACCTAGTTAGTCTGCTCCTACATTTAATCTTTAGGTTTTCAATAAATTAGCTTCCAAGAATTTTAAAAAAAGTTTGAAAGTGTGGAGTTTTGTTTGGTTTTGATTTTTTTTTTTTAAATTTGTGGGGTTTTGGGTGGGTGGTTGAGGGGAGTGGTGGTGTAGTTTATTGACCTGGGGATATAAGATGTAAAATAATAAATTCCAATAGTTCATTTAATAGTATCTGCAAAGACCTGGCTTTAGGTTGTAACCAAGCACTTACCTAACTTACGGGAATACGTTAAGCTATTAGTGAGTATAAATCCATTATTTACTAGGAAAAAATGTCTTTAAAAAAGAAAAGTCTACAAACAAGTTGATATGCATTTGGCAATTAGGATCTTTAATTTGAAAAATCCCTTATTTTAATAAGTAAACATCCTAAATTTTATGCGTTTTAGGTTCATAAGATGAAATCAACTTATGTGGATGGACTACGAACATGCATGAAAAAGGTAGAAATATATGAAGTAGCTTGTAAAATCCTAAAAAGATGTGAGATAATTGCAGTGTTTGCAGTTTAAGAACTTTTATACATGGAAAATTTTAAAGTATTTATTTTTCATTTTTTTGTTTTGATTGCAGTCAATTTTTATTACTGATACTTATGTTAAATAAAATTTAGCTGTGTGTCTTCATTCTTTTTTTTTGTTTTGTTTTTTACTTTACTTGATTACAGGGATTTATTTCCTCTACATGGAATCAAACAGGAACTGTGACTGGCAGACTTTCCGCCAAACATCCTGTAAGTGAGCTTATTGGAGGATTTGCATTTTAGTTGAAATGAAAAGTTAATATTACTTGTATAAAATGTGTAATATTTTTAACACAGGAAATGTTTGCTTTCATTCAAGTCTAGCAGTTGCTGTATTGTATCTAAATGGTAGACAGAAAAAGCTTATTAAATGGGTATCTTACTCTAGGACATCTGTACTTAGTAATATTTTGTATTATCTGTGGATCAGAATTAACATTATTACCTGAAGTAGAGGAGTACAATTGTGAGCCATGCACGTACCCTGAATACTTCCTTGTCATGAATTCCTGGTGTTCATGAATCACTCCTTGTAAAGGATCAGTGAGCCTTGGAAGGTGAGTGTTACAGAAATAAAGGAAGCTCTCCTCTTCTGGAATTCAGCTTCAGGCCTCATGGCACTAAAGGGCTCAGCTGGCAGTGCTGGTGGTCTGGAAGTCTTGCTTATATGGCTGTGGCACTTGTGCTTTTTGTGTTTCCTCTATTGTCTTTGGCTATAATAATCTCCATGTACATGCTTGTGCCTGAAACGTGTTTTATTTGGCTTTCTGGACTTCTACAGGCTTGGGTTTTCTTTTTTCGCTTTCTTTTTTTTTCCTAAAGTGGCCTTTCAAGGGCTTACTTGAATGTATTCTGTGATCCCATTTCTCTTGGAGTTTAGGAAGCACACTGTTCTTTGCCTCTACAGGCTGGTGAGGCCTTTGTGCTCCCCTCTGTCACAGCCCATGGCTGCATGGACCAGAGTGCTGGACCTGGTGTGGGAGCAGATGGAGCTGCAGAGCTCCAGGGGCTCAAGGCGTAGGTGAGAGAACAGCAGAAAAAAAGTAGTGACTGCCTGTCTGGGGAAAGTTTCTGTTTGGTTTAATCATGGCCTTTTCTAGCAAACACCTGGCCTCTGGCCCTGTGGGTGACTGGGAACAGGGATGGGACTTGGCTTATGAGGGCTAGAGGGAATCTGTGAGGCCCTTGTCCTTTTAACTTGTGCCCCAAAGTGTTGTCAGTTCTTATCCATGCAGGTTGGGGTATGGCTTGTCTCTGTGCAGGTCCCAGCCTTAAGCTTCCTGGGTACAAATGGCATCAGGAGCTTTCTGCAGCCTTGGGAGAAAGGCGGTGATCTTCCACAGCTCTGTGTGGGAGCAGAGATGCAAACCTTAACAGTTGTGACCACATTGCATGGATGGGCTCGTGTGGCTCCTGGCAATTCCTGCCTGGAATGGAGACTTGGGAGTTCTGACAGAAACCCGTCCTGGGAGGTTCTTACCCTCACCATACTGGTGACTTCCTCGGCTCATTTTTCACCTGTCTTCAGAGTTGAGGTTTCATTTATATCTTCCTGCCCTCATGGTACATATTTCCATACAATTTGTCATCAAACAATTTATGGGAAGTGCTTGTACATTTTGCTGAGTAAAAATCAGTGTTTAGGATTCTGAATTAACAACAGAATGGGGAAGTGTTACTGCTGCTCTCGCTTCTCATGCACCCAGATGGGAGAAAGTGGTGGGAGAACGGAAAAGATGATCATGAAGGTCACAGTTTGCTGAATTCTCTGATGTGATGCACGGGCATTGCCAAGTCAGAGCTGAACAGACAGCTGTCTTGAACAACTGCATACAACACAAAGTGACCTTTGGCCCATCATAGTAAAAAGGACGTGAAATCTATTTTTCTTAAAAGTTGTTTTTCTTCAAAATAATGCTGCTAAAGTTAGCATCCGGGGTTGCCTAAGGCTGGCTTTTCCTTCTAAGGAAAAACATTGGCATGGCTTTTTTTGTTTGAAATGTTTATGGAACTTACACCATCTGTTTCTGAATCATTTATTGATATAGGAGATATTCTGCAGTGCCCAGTCACTTTGCTAAGTGTTAAAGGATTGGGAAGATTCTTGCCAGAAATCATAAATATTGGAGATATTTTTGCCGTTACTATGATATTATGTCAAATTTTAGCTGAAATTTTGCTGAGGTAGTTTATTTTTAACAGTTTTAAAATGCTTTAACAAGTGATTAAAGCAAAAGATAAGTGTGAATCAGATCCTGTGAGAATTCAGATGGAAAAACATCCCATATTCTGCAGTGCTTCTGAGAGATGGGATTCCAAACAAAGATTTCTTTATCTTTCTTTTGTTTTATGAAGGTAATGAATCTATCTGTCCTCTGTTATTTAAGGTATTTAATGGAGTCCAGGAGGCATTTACTTTCAGGTTTGACGGGAAATGACTAGACATCAGGTACAGAGCAGAATTTCTTTTTCAGATAAACTCTACTGTCATCTTCTTTCAGATACTTCCACATTTGCTATATGGATGATGTATATTTTTGGCTTTATGTGGGTTTTTCTCAATAGATAAGTTTATGCACATGAATTTTTATGACTTCTATGTTGTAGCAACTTAGAAGGGGTTTCTTAGCAGCCCTTTACTTCAGTGGCTCTGCATGTGTTCATCTATTTTAGTTAAACTCTGCACTTCATTTCTTCTCATTTGGTTTCTTATTCTACAACATGTGTGCTGTATAAATCACATGTTTTTCACAAATAACTGTGTTAATGTATTACATCGTTAAACAGGGACACATTTGATCTTGCAATTTCCTGTTATTGCATTGTAGGTGTCTATTTGCTACTCTTGGAGAACCTGAGTATCTGAAACCTGAAAGTAAATATAAACCCTACAAATTATTTTGTAATGTATCCGTAGGCTAGTTATTTGTTTTGCTCTATAATGGATTGCTTATGACTATTAGGGGAATTTAATTAGGTTTATTATTTGAATATGTTATTTTCAAATAATTTTTGTATACATTTATTAGTCTTGTCTACATTAGGATGCTCTTTTATTATATTGCTCGTAGATAACTTTCCTATTAGATATATTTATGACATTCATAAAAGCTTGTTTGTGTTCTCCAAACCTACCTGGAAATATCTCTTTTCAGCCTCTCATATTTTAAAACAGAAATAAGTTAAGACACAAGTGGAAAACCATAAACCCAATTAAGATCAAGCCCCTTTCAGAATGAAAAGAAAGAAATCCTAACTTGAGATATAAAGATTGCATAAAATTGGGTGTTATAATTTGATTTAAGATGTAAACTTCAGTGCTAGAATCAGATATTCTGTATTAAGGTTTCTTTCCTCCAGGCTTCTGCAGCAGAAAGAACAGAAATGCTGCTAATGAGTTTATGCTTCTCTACTTCAGAAGATGTTTGTATCATTAAACTAAAAAGCATAAGGTGTTGGGCTTCTGGGGGCATTTCTCTCCTTTTAGTAACAAAAAGTTATGCTGAAGATAAATAAAAATTTTCTCTTTCTCGGAGCAAGTGGAAAAAATTTAAAAAGCGTTCCTCTTTTCCTCAGGAAAAATGCTTTTAGAGCTTGTCAAAAAAGGCAAAGCAATAAAATAATTTAACCTAAGAAACATGTTAGCCTATAGTTTGGAAATCAGGAATGTAATTTGAAAGGGAAACTAATAAGGGCATATTGAATGTTAACATGCTTAGGGAAGGATCATAAAGAACCTGAAATATTGAATATATCTCAGTCTCTTCAACAGATATAAGATTTTCTGGTAGTGAATGCACAATAGAGAATTGAATGCTTGTTTATTAGAAAATGTGTGTTGCAAGTAGTGTTTGGAATATGAATAATGAATTTACCCATCTGCTTTTCATTCTAAGGGGAGAGACAATCCCTTGAAGTAGAGGCCCCTCTGAGCAATTGCCATCCAAAATGAATCTGTTCTATCAATTAACTTAGCAAACCAGTATTTCTGCTTATCCGTCCTGTATCTGTGTCTTTTCCCCTCTGGGCTGTTTTTTTTTTTTTGGAGTGAATAGACTGATATTCTCTGAGATAAAATGGAAATGTGGTTTTGGCATAGTTTTGGGATCATTTATGGACAGTGTGGATGAGATGCTGCCTGTTTTTCTCCCTTTTGTAGCAGTATCCCAGCAGGTTTTTCATCTTGGCATCCCCCCATGTGCACTCCCAGCAGGGTGGTCTGACAGAATCGTGCTACCAAAGCTGCTCTGACAGCTCTCAGATTTCAGGCATTTTGTCCAAGGCCTCCTTAAGGCTACAGGCTGATGTGTGATAGTACAAATATTCTTTCTGAAAGTTTGAAGTCTGTGGTCACAATTGGATTCCAGCAGAAACAGGATGTTCTGCAAGGTGTTCCAATAGTGATGAGATTCTGCAGTGTCTTGGTTTTCCCCTGCCCTTTTTTTTCACAGCTTTTAGAAGGTTTGGCAGAGGCTGATGCCATGTGAGGAGCCAGACACCAAGTCTGGGAGCAGGGATGTGATTGCATTTTTTTTTCCCCCAGAAAGGAACTGATGTCTTGGCTCCTTTTGAAACTGCACTGCTAGGAATAAGATTTTTGTAAACTTTTCACTGTCCAGCTGAAAAGAATGTTTACTTAAAATGGACAAATGGTATGGGCCTTAAATTTGCATTGATATTGGAGTGTGTTTTCTATTTTTAAAAAAAAAGTATGTTTATTGGAGACCACTGAGAATAGACACATCAGACACATTTCAAGTTCATATAAAACATCTTGTCTAAAGTCTTCTATAATGTCATCTAGGCTAACAAAATAATTTTTAGATAGTATTCCCTAATGTGGGCTTTGCTTAAAACAAGGGTAGGTTGTCTTAACAGATACAAGAATGTGTCTGTGTTTTCTTGGGCCTTTGAATTAAAGCAATTTAATGTTGTATTTTCTAGTCAGTGCAAGCCCCTGTCACTCAGATGAGCTGACGTGCTGTTAGAGAAAGCCAGGGTGCATGTGCTGATTGTTGTGGTTGGTTAGTGTTCCCTGAGCATCTTTTGCATTCAGAACATATTTTTGTGCCATGTTTCTTTTCAGTATGTTTATTCCAATACGCTTGAGTCATATGGTGATTATGACTGCACTATTAACACTAAAATAGTATCTCATTTTATGAGTAGAGTTATGATGTTTTTATAGTCTCTTTTGTTGTTGCTTAGTTTTTTTAAAAGTAAATCTTAGTGAAGGCTTCAAGGAACCGTATTTACAGTGTTGGAGACAGAAGTTCTCTATTTCCTCTTCCTCGCTCGTCACAGTTTATATTTTATGACAGGAAAATTGTACTTAAAAATGAGTGAATGGGCAAGTTGATAAGACTTTGGTCCAATTACATTTTCAGGATGAAATTTTACACTGCCTTACCACTGTAATAGAAAGTTCTTGGGTATTAGTGTGACAGCTGAAGTATGGAAAGTCACTGGTTGGAAATACGGTTGATCATATCATAACACTCATATCTGATGTTCCAGAACATCATCGTGTTAGTTTATGACCCAAATGCCGAAACAAGGTTTCTTCATCACAGACCTTTGTGTTCTCAGCATCTGGAGTACACAGTATCCTTTACGATATATGCACATTTTTGGCAGTCTCTGTTGTAATGCTCCTGATTTGTATAGATTCATCTCATGCTGAGTGTGGTGTATCCAGTACATGGGCAATATTTTATAGCATAAATTGGCTCAGTAAAGCTTGTAGCATCATCTGAGCTGTAATTCTGTAGAAACAAGAAGTTCAGTCCTGTCCTCTTCTCTTCTGTTTGGGATTATCTTTATATGTGTAATTGTTCTGTGGGTTATTTAAAGAAAGGCAATGCGCAGCCAGTATAAATCTGCTTCTTTGCAGTAATAGCATAAATGATACTTGCATTTTATTTATGCAGGATAGGACAGTCTGTCATTTTTTCTTCTACAAGCTAAACATAAGCACAGAAATAAACAGAGCAATTAAAACTGACAGCTCAAAAATGAAAGATTCTATACAACTTGGAAAAATATCAGCCAAAGTATTTTTAGCACATTATGAAATATTGACTATGGAGGCTGAAATCCTCCTTCACTGTCCTTTAGTTTCTGGCAAAAGAAATTCTCACAGAAGCTTAGATTTGTAGAAATGGGAGAAAAAAAGTTCCTCTAAAATTTTACTTTGCTAGAGAGATGAGAGCACTGCATACTTCCACTTGTTTCTTTAAAATTAGAAGATAATATATTTAAATCCAGCATGTATAAATTAAATTGTCAGCACTTGAGCATTTGCTGCTATTGAGTGGGCGTTGTTAATTTTGTTGATTATATGCTGATTCATTTTATCCTTTAAATGGCCTTTGCCAGTGATGTTTTGGGAATGCTGCAGGTAAAATCCAAAGCTATGATCATATTTTAGAAGTTCATCTTAGAATATAACTTGTGCTTCTGCCAGGTTATTTTTCTCTATAATGTGAATGTGATTAGAGCACAGAACTAACAAGAATCAAAATTAGCATCCTCCTTGCTAAAAAACTTGTTTTGATTAATGTAGCTTTCACTACCTTACAAATTCAAAGGTGTTTCGAAGTGAAGTAATTCTAGTAACATCTATTACTTGAAGTATTCTGTTATGTAGGTTAATCTACACACTTTGTGTTTCTTGGAATGTTACTAAGTCTGATTCCATGTATTTTGAGAACAGTTTAAGAGCAGTGTTAGCATGGTGTTTAGGTTACAAGAAACAATTAGTGCCATTGACTCATAGTCTGTCACAATCTTTGTTCTGCTACTGTTTATCCATTCACATTTCCACTCCTGGCTGGGCACTTTTCTTTTGCCTGAGGTTGGCATATGCAGCATTCCCTGATGTCTCCACTGGTCACAGTCACTGTACCTCTGTAAGCTCTCAGGAGTTTCACGGAGCCCATGTCCTGCTGAAGTAATTTTCACTGTCCTCATTCATAAAACAGTTGCTCAGCTTGAATCTTCAGCAGTATGCACAAATATCTGTGTGATCCTTATATTAAATATCTGTGTGTCTATTTATTATTAAGTTTTCTGTTGGGAACTTTCTTGTGAATTGATTAAGATTTTAGAAATTCTGCCTGAATATTTTTTTGGTTTTCATATGAAGTACTCCATTAAAGGGAGTTTTATATTAAAAGCACACTTTAGGAACTACTCAAAGCTTGGAGACTTATGTTCTGACAGTACAATTAAAATAAAATAAAAATCTCAGACACACAGATTATGTCTTGTCTTACAAGCTCTCAAAAGGGAGAAGTGTTACTATATTTCTCTAATGGCTGAATTCCTTTTTGCAAGGACAAAATACAGTCTTAACTCTGATCTCAGCATAGGTTTCATTATGTTTTAGCATAGCAAAATATTTAGATAGTTTATTTTGCTCTGTAGTGTTCTTCAGCTGTACAATCTTCTTCCAATTTGTATCTCAGAAAAAATTAAAGATCTGAGAGGTCTGACAAGACAGAAAATGAAGGAGACAGAAATGAAGAATGATAAAAAAATAGTCTATAGGGGAAGATCAGAAGTTAGGTAGATTAAAAGAGACTTGTCTTGGATGATCCAGTTTTCACACAGTAATGATTTTCCAAAGCTTTGTCATTGGCATTCCAAAGAAATTCAGGAAAATTATCTCAGTAGCTCTACATTCCTAGTATATTCATCTTTCTCTGCTGACAATTTTTATTCCTGTGTTAATAAGTGGAAAATATGCCAATTCTTTATTTCCTCAGCAACCTTTCATAAAGTCTCAGGAAATTTTGTGCAGAGTTGTGGAGATGGATGTACTTTCTCAAGTTGGGATCAACAGTGGAAAAAAAATTAGTGGTTTGTATAAGGGTTGCTGAAGATGGAGAGAACAGGACACAGTTCATGTTGCTGTCTGCCACATGTCCTTGCTGTCCATAGTTCTCCGGTTCCAGCAGGATCATCTGCTGGCTCTGACTCTTGGAAACTCCCACCTAAGGACCACTTCTGTAAAGCCAGGAGCTGTCCTTTCCTCACTGTGATCAGACACATTACTTATCTAGGTTTCCTTTAACTCCTTCAGCCAGCCTCCTGTTCACAGCCTTTTAAGAGGAATTCCCTGCTAACATATGCTCAGTAAATTCCTCAGTATGTGGAACAATCTTGTTTGAGATGCTAAATTTTACCCTTTTTGTAAAACAGCCGTTACATCTTTTCTTTTAACAGTAAATTCCTCCAGCCTGGAAATCTTGTAAATTTTTTGTGTGGTTACAGGTCTGATATTTGTACCTTTGGGCAATATTCCCTTGACACTGTTTACTCTAAAGCTATAATATGTAGCTAACCTACAACTATACAATATTTACCAGCCCCAGCTGCCACTCAAATGGTTGCTATCTCTACGCCTTAGCATTGTTTTTTTTCACCAAAAACAAGTCATATCTTGAAGTTCATCCCAGAGTTTGAGTTTCCCATATTAATGAATATTAGTGTAACAGAGCTAGTATTCTGTATATAATTTTCTTTCAGGAAAATGAAATTAAATAAGTTATAAAATTTAGTCAGTTTATATATAGGAAACAAAAGTAGTCTTCGTCCCTTGAAAGATGCAAAGAGCTGTTTCTGTACAAATTCCCTTTCTTGCTGTCCAAAGGTGAGTAATCTGTCAGTATGTAGCCAAGAATCTGGGCTGAACCCACGATTTGGTAAAATAATTTGTCACAGAACATGCCAAATCAATGAGTAAAATAATTTTTTTTTCATTTTAAAAATCACTCATCAAAATAATTTTCATGTGTTGCTGTATCCTTATTACCTGAGATCATTGCTAGGTCTAAATTTCAGGGAATATGGCAGAAAGAGAATTAGTTGTAGGAAATCAAACACACTATTCTTAGGGCCTACCCTCTGAAGTAAGAAGTCACTTGTTTTGGTTGCTGTTTTTTCCTTCCCTTGTATTTACCTCTTTCAAAGCTGATTAAGATTGTGGAAACGGTATGAATTAATTCTAAGTTTCCCACTTGTCTGATGTCTAAAACCTTTGATAACTCTTCGCTGCTGGGTAAGGCAGAAGGAGAGTGCCTTACCTTTGATTGATTGTTCTCTGCTGAAAAGTGGAAACTAGTACCAAAAGTGAAGGAATCCTTCTCCAGAAGTCTGTACGGTTCTGTGGGTTTTGACAAGAAAAACAGATGTCCTTAATTTTCCACAAGCCACTAGGTGGCAACTGCA
>VYZT01050467.1:7610-45314 GCA_013400735.1 Pomatostomus ruficeps | reverse complement strand
TGTGGGATGGGTGAGGGTGGGATCTGCTCAGTGCTGATGCAGCAGAATTGCTTTTCTCACAAGAGCTAATTGTGCCATTAGAGTGCAGCTCTCTGCACCTCCCTTCTTTGTGAGCTTTATCCATATTCTGTGCGGTCTTGTGTGTCTGAGACATGCTCAGAAAATGTTCATTTAGATGTTGTGTTGGCAACGGGTGACCAGACAGGTAAAATTCCTCAGAGTACTCAGACTTGCAGAACAGCACCAGGGTCAAGGTACTTTCTAACAGCTCAGTAGAATCTCCTTCAGTAATACCTAATACACTTCCCTGGCTTCCTGGCCTATTTAGAGTCCTTGTCCTTAGCCCTAATCCATTTCAGAAGTTGTGTTTCCATTTTGACTCAGGGATTGCCCAGCAGGACATTTGTCTCAGCACACAGGGACAGCTGTGTTGACAGTCTCAGTGGCCTCGGGGCATTATAGGCTCTCTGTAATCAGATGAGACCTGTGCATGCTTCAGTGCCTTCCAGTGAACTGAAACAACCTTGGTCTGCTTGGGATGAGGAAGGCAGTGACCATGTTTAGGGGTTTGGCAGTCGTTTTGTGAGACCCTCTAAAGGATACACAAACTGCAAAACCAAGTGAAGGTCCAGGAGTCAGTTTTACTGTAGCAGCTCATCAGGCAGCATGTAAAAGGGATGGTTTGACATTGGAGAAATACATGCAAGAAATGCAGAAGATTCAAAATTAACTTGTAAAATTATTTTGATTAATTTTCTATATAATATCTGTCCCCTAGATCCCTATCCAGTGTTATCCATTGTACATATCTATTTTACAAAATAACACTGGATTCTTTTTCTTTTTCTTTCTCTGTACTGTGTGTACAGAGATAAATATGCAGCTATTTCTATTTGAGGAATCCTAGGAGTTACTGGTAAGAATAGTAGGTAAAAGTGAGCCAGAAATGGCATTTTTCAACTGCTGGCACACCATTTAAAATGCACTTTGCATAGCAATAGCAATGGCCAAATCCCTGTTGAACACTGGCCAAGAGAATCCATCAGTGTTTTATTCATGTGGTGTGACAGTGCAGTTAACTCAAGTCTGTATTGATTCTGTTTATTTCCATTTAGAGAGCATCTCCACTGAGCATTCCATGTAATTATTACACAGACAAGGAGCAACATCTAGAGCTGACAGCCAAGCATATAAATACAAATCTTTTGCAAAACATTCTGTCACGCTCCTTCTGCAAGGAGAACGGGTCAGACTTAAACAGAAGCAGATTCTGCTGTCAAGATTTTTGCTGAAATTGCCTTTCCTCCAGCTCTGTTATGATTCTGTCAGGGCACCATTTGCTTGAGTCTCTCAGATGATCTCCACAGCTGTGTTATTGTACAGAGGGAGAGAAAAACAGGGTTTAAACATGGTGAGTAGGTAAAACATGCACTTTACACTGTAACAAACAATCAGTAAATCCTCAGTACTGCCACAGTGTAAACAGGGTTTATGACCTGCTGCTCCCTGAGATCCCAGGGAGGGAGTGGGTACGGAATATATCCAGATCCACGGTACAGAGTGCACAGTGAGTGGCTGTAGGTGACTTGGTCGTCCCAGGGACAATCAGAATTGTTTGAATGCTTAGGCAGGCCAAAGGTTGTGAACGTGAGACGTGAGCTTGAGGAAGTCCAGCCAGGGAGGGAACCTACAGTAATTAGCTGTGCCACTTGTTGCAGTTGTTTCCTTCTTAGGATGATTAAGTCACACTGATCTGGTCAAGCCAGGTCAACCACAATGTTACCAAGACAACGAAGTAAACTGCTCACTGCCCTTGAGCACTGCACAGCCCATGGAATGGCTCACAGTCCCTGCTCCAGCTTTGTCCTGATGCTGGAAAGGTGATGTGGAGGGACACAACCTCAGTTCCTGGTACAAACAAACTCTTCACACTGCTGGAGGGCTGCTCAGAGCTCCTCAGCAGCAACAACCAGGATGGATGAGATGCTCCAAACTGAACTGGACACGCTCCGTCCCATAACAGTGTCCTATTGAAACATCCCTCTGTAACAGTCCCAGTTCCTGCCTGCCAAGAATTTGCTTAATATCTACTGCTAGACTGGAAGGGGTGGGGGAAGGAGAGCCCTTGTTATCATTAAAAAGGAAAAGGAAAAAAGTCTAATCAAATAAATCCCTGTAGTTCATTTCCTCTTACGAGATCTGTGCTCTGTAATTATATTACCAAAGAAGTCTTTCTTCTCTGAGTTCACGTGAAACCTTAATGGTTTTATTCCCCTTGGCCCTAGTTCAATCAGTATACATGAAATTACAGAAGTTTTTCAGTTCCAGTGTAAGCTTGAATTAGAAGGTGGTGGGTGTGGTACTTCAGATTAGAGCAAACTACTAAAAAGAATCAATTCCTTAAAGGACATTTGCTAGGTTGGGAGTGCATGTAACATAACCCCACTACCAAGCGGGAATTTTGTTCAGGGGAACCCAGCCCACCAACAAAGAGTGCCAGCAATGCAGAATTCCCAATTTACAGCAGCTGTGAATAGAACAAGACGTTCTGTTAGCAGGTAGATCATGCGGGCAAATTTTTAAACACATATTTAGGTATTTTCATATGAGTAAAACAGTGTAAAAGATACTCAGTATCTCAAAGCAGTGGGATGAATTTTACTAGCATGCTCATGGAGTTTTACTGTTGCTCTTGGTGGAGATACTGAAGCCAATTTTGAGCACTTTAGATAATTCGTTCTGAAGGAAGTGTTGTTCAGATGATGCAATGCCAGCTTTTAAAAAGGAGAAAACAGGACTTGATGAAGCAAATAGGAAGTGAATGTTTTCATTTGTCACATATTCACCTTTTTCCTAATGTGCACTAGATTAGCAAATGTGGGTGGTGGTTTATAATTTCAGTTTTATTGCATCAGGAAGAAGGGAAATGAAGTTTTGCTGGACATCGTTGAGCATCTTTTGCCTCTTGTAGCTTCTTCAATCCATTTTGGTTAAAATTTAAAAAAAAGGATTTTTACTGCAGTGCAGGAACTGAAATGCGGTTTGGGGTGAATATTTTGTTATCTGATCCTTCTGTGCCCAGTGAAGCGTTAAATGAAAACATTTTGATTACAGTTCCATGCCAAGTCATGCCCCCTCTTCTAACCAGTCACACATTAACTCTGTCTGGTTGTACCTGCAGACTCCTTGGACAGCAATTCCAGGGTTTCCCATTTCAGTGTTGCAGTCTGCTTCTCTGCAATTGCCATTTGCACTGAAAGAATTCGTTACCTATCCTCCCCTCCATGCACACGCATTCTACATTCTTTATGTGACTGTAAGCATAACAACTCTTGTCTGAGTTCCGTGCCATTTTGTCTTCTTTAATTGTTAATAATTAACTGAATTTTGTTAAATGTAGAAGTGCTCAGTCTCTTTTAGGATGAAGGATGGATGTTTCCCTATCAGTTTTTAAATCAGAGCACTGAAAAGTCTGACGAACAATGCTTGAAAGAAGCAAATTTTGCTCCTATTTCGGGGTGCAAGATGGCAGGCAATAAAAGGGGGCAGTTCAGAATTGAAGTTGGTTGAATTCTTCATTAAGTCCATTCTACTTCTCATCATTACATTGCATCAGCAAGATTTAAACCCTTCATTTTGGAGAAGGGTCACATCTGTAATAAATTATGGTCTCCCTTATTTAAACAGTAGCATTGTTATAAATATTTTCTTCCTGTATTTCTGTTTCATAAGCCAAATACTCAGCATTTCTCTTCTTCTTGTGAGTAGCCACACGATGGGCTGCCAAGGCTGGTTTATCATTTGCCTTGGGAAAGGCAGTGTATAATATTGCAGGATAAAACATTTGCAGGCAGAGGTTTGACCCGTGGGGGAGAGAGGTGAGGGCTCTGCAGGATTGGTGCCAGGAGACTGGGGCTTGAAGGAGAACTCCACAGCTGCTCTTACCAGCGAGGGTCAGAGAACTGCAACGAGCCTGTTCCTACAGAAATTATTCTGAGCCACTGATTTAAACTGAAATTTGCGAGTGTTAAGGGTTTTAGCCAGACCTAACCAAAGTCCCTTCTATTTTTTTTTTTTTTTTGGTGAAACTTTAATTTTTGGATGTAGGGATAACTGGACAAACCTATTAAAGGCAGTTCTGATGTCAAGGCACTGCTTTTCAATGCTGTATCTGCAGGGTCCGTTCTTGTGGCAATGAACTCGTCATCACAGCAAAGAAGAGAAATCCACACAACCTCTTACTGAGAGTAACAAGGTTTTACTGGAGAATACAGTATTTTATGGCAAGACATGAGTTTTTTCCTAAAAGGAAGAGCAGCCAAGAGTATTGAGAGAGTCATCCCGGGCTGTGTCATAGCAGAGCACAATTCGGTGATGCAGAGGTCACACTTTGGCCCCTGGCAAGTTTTGGGGGGTACATTTAAGCATCTCCTTTGATGTTGGTGCTAATGATGATCATTTGCGACTGTAAATGTGTTTTCTGCGCAGTCCAAGGGCCCAGCAGTACAGGAGGCTCTGCAGAGCACCAGTGAGAGGCCTGTTGAAAATTGGATTGTTGCTTGCCCCAGGCAGTGAAACATATTCCTGGAGTGTGTGTGTGGGTGCTGCAGCGCTGAGCCGGAGCTCAGGCTCCGCTCCAGCCTCTGCCCCTGACTCAGCTCCGCTGCCGCGGGCTCTCCAGGGAGAGTTACCTGAGCTCTTAATTCTCTCATTAGAAAATCTGGAGGTTATTACTTGCTCACTTCCCCATACCAGCCTCACAGGGGTGTGAGTTAATGAACATCTGTTAATGTGTGGAAATGAGAGCTGTGCGAGTGCCGGAGCAGCAGCAGCGCTCAAGCGGCGGGTTGGGAATCTGCGGCTTTTTCCTACGGGATTGTGCTGTAAGGCTAAATCACCACTTTAGCGAGGCACCTGTGGAGCACAGCGTCTCCAAATGCCCCTCTGTGTCCTGGTACTCATAAGAGCTCCCAAGGGCTGGGACAATTCCCTGCCACTCTGGGGGCTCTGAGCAACCTCGTGTAACCCAGGTACGTGCAGCTCATGGCACACAGCTCTTGACGAGTTATGTGCCCAGCTCCAGTTCATTATCCTCTCTCATCTGCCACTCATTAGGAAGAAAAAAAAGATACTGTTGTCTGCAAAAATCGGATTTGTTACCCGTGTGCAACAAGCCAATAACGGCACACTCGAGACAGACATTGATTATTTACTTCAGAGTTGCCAGGCCCGGGTGGCCGGGTGGAATTCCACCAATCAACCATCAACACTTTTTTACTAATTATACATTTTAGCAAACAAAGGAAGTTTTACATATTCCTTTGTTTACATTTACATACACTTTGCAACCATACAGTTCCCTTCTTTAGAGCTCCTTGATGTCGCCGTCCCCTCGCTGGATGCTTTAACGGGTCCGTGTCGGGACCACGCCGCTCCCTTCCCTTCTCCGGGGCGCTGCAGGAGTTAATCGCTCCCGGCCTTTGGCAGCGCTGGCCGGTCCTAGAAACCCGGCTGGCTGCTGGAGCGGCTGCCAGGAGCCTCCCTCGGGCCGTCATGTGAGCAGTGTCAAACAGCCCGGCCGGGCGAGTGGGCGGCCCGGCGCTCGCCACTGGGGCAGAGTTCAGCGGCTGCGCCGGGGTTACTGCCGAGCGCCGGCGTTGCCATAGCGAGCCATTGCATAACGCTGGCAGCGGCCCCGGCCACGAAGGGCCCCGCGTTCCTCCTGCCCGGCTTGTTCATTGTTGCCGAGGCCCACTGTGCTGTCGCAAATGGAGTTCCAGGCGTAGCTCCTGGCTGGGCTGCCGTGGGAGGTTTCAGTGGGAGCAGGGAGAGGAGCTTGCTCAGGGAGCCCTGTAACTGGGGCACTCGCAGTGCAAGACCCTGCAGGAGCGTTGTTTGCATGAGCAGGAGCTTTGCATGCCAGTAAAGCTGGTGGGAGTAAGGTGTTTAACTTCCTGATACATTGTCTTCTAGAAGGAAGTGATTGGATGTAGTTCTGAAATATGCACCCAGCTGGAGAGCTCAGGGCAGCAGAACAGCATTATATGGATACAGCATGACTGCAAGGATTAATGCTCCCATATCGTTCCATAGATCAAATGGATTGCAGGAGATGGGAGTTTGTGGGAGGATGAGAAGTCAGGAAACTTGTTTGGATGGAATTGGTAGAGGGAAGCTGGAACGTTGCAACATGGGAAGCTGCATTTGGAATCAGGCCACCATCCTCTGGAGATCTCTGCTGAAGTTGCATCTGCATTTGCATAAGTTTTGGCATGCAAAATCGATGTCCATGAAGTGACTGTTCTGTGCTTTCCCTTTCTGGATGATTAATTAAAGTGGCTGAGGGATTGATTTGGCTACAAGCTGTCTCCCGGGGTTTCTGACTGTAGTATTTTTGTTATGTGGAATAAACCGAGGGCTTTTGCTTTGGCTGGAGAGATTATGCTTTTGGCTCTCCTGCTGTTTGAGGGTCTGGCCATTGAGTCAGTGGCAAAGTCCTGTTTGACTTCCCTGGGCCAGAGTCAGAACTGCAGTTTTGTCTGCACAGTGTGGTGTGTTTATCATTCCAAGAGCAAACAGATTTAATATCAAGGTTGTGACGGAGGGTCACCAGGTTTATTTGGCATATGAAGGTTGTGGCATTTCAGTCGTTTGCCTCTGAAAGATTTTGCTGGCTACTCTGAGAGACTTTTTGTTCCTTCCCCTTGGGTTTGTACCCTTTCCACTGTGAGGTCCTGGGCATGTTAGGATGCATGTGTGACCTTTTGTGTGGCAGAATTGCAGTGCAAACCAAGCTAAGAACAACAGGGTATTGCCTTCTACCTTACAGCTCTTCTGCCAGGGGAGTGAGACCTCCTGCCCCAGTTTGAAACTGGAAGTCTGTCCTTGAACCAGTGGTGCCAGGACTCATGTGAGCTGGACATGGCTTCTTGGTGAATGGCTTAACACCCCCTGTCCTAAGGCCTGCCCGACTGAGCTCTTTTCTCCAAAGCATTTTACAAAACAAAATAAAGTGAGGGAGGAGTAAAGTCCTGCGGTCTGCTCCTCAGATAGTCCTGGTTTTGCTGGTGATTTGTATTTCAGTTTTAAAACATCAGTGGTGATTGTGGGATTGCTGGGCTTTTTGTTCTCAGTCAGGACAATTTAGACTGTCAGGGCCCAGATGAATTCCTAGGCACTGTGGCAAAGCCAACAATAATAATGAGGAAGTGAACATGGCTGGGAGCTATTCTGGGATCTGCCTGATCACTTCATATGGGCTTAGAGATGCTCATTCCCTGCAGTGCAGATGGTGCTTGGGAGAAATACGGGCTGTGTCCTTCCCCTGTTATTGTCAGAGTGGCCAGAGGCAGCCCAAAGTGGTACCCCATGGAGCCCAGGGAATCAGCTGTTAGGAGACAGCAATCCACCTTTTTTGGGATCAGGTCAGTCCATCCCTCCCCTGGGAGCTGACACAGACAAGAGCAGATGGCTCTGGGAGCGTGGACCACGATTCCCAAAGGCTGCCAGCTGCTGTAGTCCATGTCTGCTGTTCCAGCTTTCCACTGAGCATTCCCATCCACCTTCCCAGCCTTAGGAAGGTGCTGAGGTGCTGCTGCTTTGCCCAGCGGTTGTACTCCATGGTCCCAGACAGCTGCATGTTTGAAAATGTTTCTGTTATTAGAGACCTACAGATGAAATTGCCAAGTGTTGCCAATAGATCAGTTACTTTTCGGGAAATACCAGAAATGCACTTTGCCAACAGATACTCAGAAAAAGGTTGGTCCATTCTTGTTTTCCTGAACTAGGTAGGGACTTCAGTGTTCTCCTTTCCTGGCTGCCTCTCCAAGGTGGGAGAGGAATTGACTTCATCTCACACTGCCCTCTTGTTTGCTGCCCAAACCACACTGCAGTGGGCCAGAGCAAGAACTGCTGGCCCATAATTCAGCATGGCAGCCCAAATCTCCTGAAAACGCTGTTTGGCTCTGACTGGTGCTTTCAGAGACCTCTGCTAATGGCCCCCAACAGATCACACACAAGTCCAGCTTCTATAAAATGAAAGGGAGGCCTCTTGCCCAGCACTTGGCAGATCACTGCTGGCAGTCCTGTAGGGCTGAAAAGTGCTGGTTGTGCTAGGAACAGGCTACGTGGTGCCTGGAAATGTGTCACTGGTGTGGGATCTGTGGGCCCTGCTCAGTCAACAGGCACACAACACAGTCTGGTCACAGACTGGCTGCCAGGGACAAAGGGCTGTCCCTGGCCTGCCTTGGGGTGTGGTGTCTGTGCAAAAAGCAGTGCTGCTTCCCGGGGGCTGTCAGCCCCGAGCGTGGTTTGCTGGGAGACTGAGGATTGGACAGGGAGATGTAGACATCTGCCAGGAATATTGTTCTCCACTGGTGTGTCCCTCCTGGAAATTGTGTCCCTCCTGGAAATCGTGTCCCTCAGCTGCAGCATCATGTGGTGACACCTACGTGACCAGAGCAAGGTGCCCAGAAGGTGACACACCCAGCCCCTGTCACGTGCTTTGGCAGACGGGGTCTCCATTGTTGGGATGACATTTGGCCCAGATGTCTCAGCTTTCTTATGTGCTCTGCAGAGCCTGGGGAATTTAAAACTTTAAACATGGCTCTGTTTTCTGCTAAAAAGGACAGGTTCCAAGGAGTATTCCTGGTATTTGCAGTAGAAATCAGAGCAGATTGTGATTGCTTGATTTGGGAGCCGGTTCACTGTTTGGCACCAGCCCCTGAGGAAGTCCTGACTGCTTGAGACGTTATCCTTGTTGCAGAGTTCCTCAGCTCCAAATGGACAGAACTGTTCACTATGCTCATAATTTTGGAGTTTTATGCAGCGTATTTTATATTTTGGGCTAGATAAGGTGTTGAACATGATTCAATGCCCCATGGGAAGACAATGCAAGGAGTAAGGGACAGGTTTTTGGGGTTCCCAGAACCCAGGATTGCTGAGACATGTCTTAGATTCCCATCCAGAAATCAGAGAACAGACAGAACACTTTACTTAGAAGGATTCCAAACTTCTTTACATAAGGGTAAACATATAATTATTTCCATTTCACTGGTGTGAAGAGCAGAAGATATGAATGTTCTGACTAAATATCAATTCAGAAATAATTGAGTTGAATTTTCATTCCTGTCTTACACAGCAGGGCCTGATGCCCTCTCCAAACTAGTTTTTAAAAGTTACTTTTTAAAATTAGCTTTAGCCATCATATTCTGTGTATTTCTGGTCTTGAAAGGAGCCATCAATTGTTTTTGTTTGAAGACACTGAATATGAACTTGTTCCTACAGAGCTTTGTGCTGTAATTTATCAACAAGGCGCTGTGGCACAGACGTCAAATGAATACCAGATTTCAAATTATGATAAGCAATTGTGTCATCTCTCTGAATAGACATCAGTCTCTGCTGAGAAATCATCAATAATTCATTTTAAAAAAAATGAGTACAGGGCCGTTTGGATAGGTCCTTGCAAACAAGCAGTCCTGTGTTCTGTCATAATTGCTGTGACTTTAAACCCAAAGGATGCTTATTTCTCAAAGAGAAACACATGATCGTGCCCAAGTCAAAAAATGTGTTCCCTCAAGGTCTAATTACCATTTATTTTTGGAGAGGTGTGGAGGAAGTCGGAGTGTCACCTGTCAGAGGTGTACTGGGCTTGTCCATGGCTCAATGAGGAACACGCAGAGCTCTCCCAGACTATTTTATATTTATATGTTAATATTCCAGTCATTAACATCTTCCCCGCTTCCTTTAGCCTCTACCTACACCAAACCCTAAGATTATTATTTCCAGTCTTAAAATACAACTCTCAGAATAATTTGTGTTTCTTTACTATGAGGAGAGGGAGGATGCTGCTGGTTTAAAAATTTCTTGAGCTTCCCTGTTCGTAGGTGGCTTTTGGTTTGACAGTTGGCATCCTGCTCGAGTCCGTTTCTCTCCCAAATTGGAGGTTGTTACATTCCAATGAGCACACAGCATCTGTTCTCTGTAGAACATGATGTTGCAAGATGCTGATCATTTATCTAAGTGGGTTATTTTCAATTGAATCAGAGACGTACATGCAGCCTAACAGCAATAATTCCCTCCTGTCTGTAATTGCCCATTATAGGAAGAGAAATTTATAAATAGTTATCAAAGTCAGGATTCAGAGGCTCTGCTTCAAGACCCAGGGCTAGCCGGTCTTAGCTTATCTTCGCATAATCTCGAAAACAAAAATTCTCTGCTCTACTTTGGAGAGCATGAAATAATTTCTGTTTACACAGTTTTTTCAATTACTTTGATGCTGTGATATAAAGGTCACTGATTGCCTCTAGCCATCACATGGCTTTTTCGCTAATTGTGCACTCACGTCATTTTGTTCTGTGGGATCTTTTGCTTCTTGATCCAGTTTCATTGCCCAGATGTTCCTTTCCTACAGTTATAACTTTATACAAAGGGCATCCTCTGTTCCAACAAACACATTGTGGTCGTTGTTCCCAGCTGGGAGCCTCGTGCACAGCAGCTCACCTGCTTCCCCCATCAACCCACCGACCTTTGGGCTGACTTCATGTAAAATCAGTCACTGGGGATAAGGAGGAGAAGTTGTGCCAAAATGTTTCCTGGTCCCTAGCCTTGCACTGATTAAGGTTGTGCTGCAGGATAAAAAGGCAATAAGAAATGGGAAGGCTCTTTCATCCTGACCTTTTGGTGTGTAGTGGGGTGGAAAATCACATGGGCATCTTGAAAGTTTTGCTCTGGTGTCTTGGAATGTGTGAATCGAGAACTAAACACCTCCAAGAAGTCACTTTATTGCCCACTCCCTATAAAAGCCGCCCACAAAGGTTTTGTGTCAGGGCAGAGAGGTCCCCGCTGGTCCCCATGGGGTGACGCTCGGGTAACCAGAGGCCCCCAGGGCCTGGGGATTTCCCAGCTCACAGATTTCCGGAGGGTCGGATCTCAAGGTTATCCCATAGCCCATTTGCAGTTTGTGCAGCCACGTGGACATCACACAGACCAGCTGTTGGGTTTAACTTAACCTTTAGAGCAGTCATGGGAGCTTAGTTCATGAGCAGAATAAATTACACGGAAGGCTTCAAGAGAGGATTGTCCATCTGCATGCACTGGCTGCTGCGGAAAGGTCTGTGCAAGATGAGCAGTGGAAAATTGGGCAGGGATTGAGCAGTATATCATGTAGGAAGGCTATAACTTGGCAGTGTAGATCTGTGAAGGTTTTTAAATCTCTGCCTTGGCCAAAATTCCACATGACGGGAATCTGGTCACCTTGAGCACAAATGTTCCTAGAAAGACGACCCTACAAAGCTGTGCTGGCTGCTGGCAGGGCTGGCAGTGCTGGCCAAGTGCAGCGTGTTCTGATGGCCAGGCTGAGGTGGGAGAGAAGCTCCAGCCCAGGGCAGGCAGAGGAGGAGGCCTGGGGAGGAACTGGCACTGGGCAGGGATTTCTGACATCTCGCATTGTCGGCTGTGAGGCTGCTGGGCAAAACCTGCACACGGTGGGACGGTGGCTTTGTGTGCTGCTGTGATTTGCTGTGAGCTCCTGGAGCTCTCCACAGAATATCCAGGACATCCACTGCTTCTGTCCTGGGCAAACCTTGGGAAGGGGAACTGCAGATGCCAGTGTCTGCTCTGCTCTGCTTGGCAAAGGAGGAAAGCAAGGGGATGAGATGGAGGAAACCAGGGGTCCTGTCTGGTTCTTGCTACTGATGGATACCTTGGAAGGGACAGGGTTTTGTTTTCTGAATACGATGTTTCCCAGGACTGCTGCAATCAGTGAGCAGAGACAGACCCTTCTCCACACTGCAGCAACTGCAGCACCATCATTCTCCATTTCCCTCTCCTGAGGCTGCAGATCCCCTGGCACAGCTGTAAATTCCCTGTACAGTGCACAGCGTGGCTTTCACTGAAAATCACTGGGAATACAACTCCTCTGGAACCTTATTCCATTAAAAATATGGGGGTTTTGCTTCTCCTATGCATCTCCCCATTTTTCCCTGTATCCAAGCAGCCACCTGCATTCCGTATCAGACACGTGGAATCCCGTAAACATCCCTTCCAGACCATAATAGTCCGATGGAAATGTGGCCAAGTGCCCAAACCCCTCTGCCCTTCCCACAGCCCCTCCAGCAGCGTGACCTGGGAGGCCTCCGGTGCAGGATTTATGTCTTGATCTGAGGCGGTGACTGACAGCAGCAACAAGGAGCTCTCTGGGGCAGAGGACAGGGAGGGCGGCTGGGGAACGGTGTCTCCTGGGACGAGCTCCAGGCTGCTCCAGGGAATGTGCTAATTTTCACTCCTTTATAGTCCTTTATCTCAGCCCTTCGACCTTGAGCTCCGAGGCATTATCAGCCTTAGCCAGAAAGGCAGCGTGGCGTTAACCATTGAAATGCTGAATGTTTCTGGTACAAAATCCTGACGGTAAAAGCAATGACTGCAGCTTATTTCAATAGTGCAGCACGTCGGGGGACTGTTGAGGTTTGGTGAGGAACTGTGTATGATATTAGGAAAAATACTCTTTTCATAGATGATTTTGTGAACAGTTTGATGTCCCTTCAGAGTTCCCTGGGCATGCAGAGCTCTCCTGTAAGCCTGTTCTGTGTGCATGCTGCACACTGTGCATGAACTGGCTTCGCTTCATCACCTTTTCATCCTTATTATACTCAATTATTGCTATCCAGAGCACAGGCAGAAAATTACCTGTCTCATGCTTTCTGTGGATCCCTGCTATCATGGGAACACATTTCCAACTTCATAAAGTATTATACAAACTCCTACCATAAAGGAAAATCACTTCCTGGAGCGGTCTAGATGAATGTATTTATTACCAGTTCTGCTGCTGACTTCTCTGGGTGCCTCTGGGATTGTCCTTTAACCGTGTGTAAGTTTTTGGGTTTGCAGAATGAGCTGGGGACACTTCCATGGGCCATCGTGGCTGTTAATGAGTTATGAATGTGCTTCTGTGTCTCCTGTTCGACAAGAGCAGCTTCTCTTCTGTACCTGACAAATACAAGAAGAATATTTCCTTTTCCTTACTGGGAGTGAGTGGTCTCTCTATGACCAACAGTAATGGGGTAGAAGCAGAATTTTGGGTAGAATATTCCTGCTTAATCAGTTCAGTGTTGATGGAGTTAATTTGCTCATGCCTTCAGATTGTTTTGTTTCCAGGGATTCTAAACCGTTGCCTCCAGCTGTTCATTTCCATTGACGAGGATGATCTTTATCTGTCTAAACTAGTTAAAACCTGCTCCACTACCCAGCCGCCTTTTTGGAGACAACCCAATAAAGCTGAGTGCGGTGGCTATGACACCGAAGCCTCCTGGACATCATAAATTCCAAGCCCTACTTTTTTTTCCTGCCCTCTCACTGTCAGAGCACCCTTCCTGCTTTAATGGGACTCCACTTCCTCCACTTAACCCCTGTCCAAACAGGGGAGCGATATTTGCACTGTGAGTGATCGGGGTAAGAATCCCTGTTAGACCAATTTACTGCTTTAATATTCCCAGATTCAGCCTTGACAGACCTCGAAGGAATCCTTCAAACAACTGAAGCTCTGTCAGACTTGCACTTGGACTCTGCTCAGTGGGGCTGTTTGTTGGGATGTTTGAGGCGAATCACATTTATAAATGTGCTCAAGTTTAAGGCTCACTGTGATGTGCTGGGATTTGCCATACCTTCGGGGTCACCAGGGCCACTTCCTCCTCAGACAGGAGGTGTGAAAGTTGGTGTGTGAGCAGATGGGATGCAGGATTGTTAAGCTGATGAGACAGCCACCAGATGTACCAGGGCATCTTTCCAATGGTGACATTCAGGTGGCGTGTGTGCATCAGGCAGAGGTGCTGTCTGCGCAAGAGGGAATTGCCACCAACACAAAACTTCCAGTTGCTATAGTGCTACTACAGGGACCAGAGCAGGAACGTGTAGCCTGGTGTAGGAACTCCTTCCCTCGTGCTGGGGTTTCTAATTCACAGTATTTTGGCCTGAGCTGAACAGGAACATGTAACACAACAGGGAAAAGCTAATGGTCAGTTTGGACATAAAGCTCTTCCTTCCACTCCAACTACTGTTAACAACAGTGGGAAAATTTGTGGCCAGAAGACCTCTCATGAAGACCCAGGCTGAGCTTTATTTTGGAATGTGCCAAGGAGACATTTCCCTGTTGTTCTGTTGCAGATGTTGCAGTCTGGGCAGTGACCGAGGCCTGAGCAGCGCTGGGATGTGGCTCCTGCTCTCCTGCAAACAGCTGGATCAGTTCACTTCCAGGCCCCTGTGTCTGTGGGAGAGTGCTGTGCAGTCATTTTGCTGCTGAAACACCTCACAGCGATTATCAGACTTCCAGAGGAGGGAAGAGGGCTGAGGAAAAGGCCCGTTTAACATGTCATTACTGGGCTTTAGCAGCTGTGTGTTATCCTATTGTTACTAATAACCTTTGCAACTTTGTGAGCAATGTTTTCTTGGCATCACTCAAGCATAATGACTGGGGGGTCACATTCAGCTCTCAGTTGTGTAAATATGGAATGTTCTCTTGGCTGTCTGGTGCTATTCTGCATTTGGCTCATGGTCCCTGCCCCTAGAATCCCGCAATCCAAAATACCCAGGCAGGGAGTTCAGTCACAGTATGCTCTGCATACCAGCTGGGTATGCAAAGCACAAAATAAACACACGAACAACCAAATCAAATCCAAGCCATGTAATTACGACTCTACTGTCCTCTGCTTGTGGTTAATGGATTATTCCTGAATAAATGAGAGCAGGAGTTTGCTTGGTACTTTCCCAGTGTAATTCACCAGTAGATTATGATTGGGAAGTCTTGCAGAAAAATGTGTTTTTAAAGGGGTTTTAAATTTGATTGGGATAAATCAAGAAAAAGAATTTACAAAATAGATGTTGCTTGAAGTAAAGCAGTCACAAAGTCTGCCTTAAGGGTAAGAGGAAAGGGAGACCTTGGCAAATCCATGAGGAGGGTGTTGGAACTGCTCTTTCCCTTTCAGCCCTCCAGTAGCCCAGCCTGTAAGGCTTTTAAGTAAGGTTTGATGGTTTTATATGGTAAATAAATCTACCTCTATTTCATTCTGTGATTAAGAGGATCTCTTTTCCAGCGTGGTCTTCACAAAGTTCTCAGCAGTGAAGTGACTGATTGCCCTTCTCATTTTCAGGGATCTTCCGGATAATCCTGCTGTGGAATGGGACACACAGCTCCTCGCCACCCTTGTCCTCCAGCACATAGAAGCCAAGAACATCAACCTGGTAATGTGACACTTTTGCTTCTGAGCTACAGTTCTGGGCTCTTCCCTTCCCTCTGGAAGCTTTTTTTGGAGTTTCTAAGGTTAGGATGTGTCTTCTCTCTCAGCAGAGCTTTCTTTGCTTCCCAGTGAGAAATGGACAGTGGAGGAATTTTGCTTTTCTAACTCTTCAAATGGTTTCTGTACTTTAAAGTAACCCTGTTGTGATGAAGAGAGCCTCTCGGGGGTTTAGCCTTAGGTTTGGGCTTAGATTCAAAGCCCACTGGCAGACGTGTGTTAGAGGGCTCGATGAGCAGGGTTAGAGGTCAGGAGTGCAGAATATGGAACTGGGGACATTTCCTGGCACTGGTATAATTTGGGGTTTTTTTCCCACAGAACAGGAATAAGGCCTAAGCATGGAAAGGGTTGTGTTCTGTTCTTCTCTGTTGAACCCTGCTTTGATCAGGCATGGCACTGTCACACACTGATTAGCAGCAAAATCACGAAACTCTCAAAGCCTTTCAGCTCTTCACAAAACAAGAAACCACTTCTCCTGTAGCATGAAAGCCCCACGAGCACAAAACCAGCATCATGCATCCAACTTTGTATTGATTCTGAGGCTAATTTTCCATGAAATTCATTGCTGTGCACGGAGACAAATGCAGTTTTCCTGGACTCCTTTTGTGCCTTTTGGCCCCGTGAATAGATAGGTTTTAATCTAATCTGAAAGCTGCAGACACAGGAGGGTTTGCATTGCATGTTTGTGACTCTCAGGGGCACAGGGACAAGTGCACCAAAACCCCAGAAGAAATTCTGAAAACACCAGAACTCCTCTGGATGGTTAGGAAGGATTAGATCTTTGCCTGGGGGAAAATTAAACTCCAGCTGTTTGTGCTGGGGGAGGCTGGAGCCTGCCACTGACAGAGCTGAGCTGAGCAGTGAACTGTGGGGTCTGCAGAGCAGGAAACATTCCCGGGCACGGGGCTGGCCCTGCCCTCTGTGTTCCCATCAGCTCTTCCCCGAGCAGCACCGAGGACAAAGCTCTGCAGCAGGACACAGCAGCAGCACCAAGGGCAGCTGGAGCAGCTTCCAGGGCTGCTGGCAGTGGACTGCTCTGGAAATGTTCATTATTCGAAGTGTCCCAAGCAATCCCACAGGTCTCAGGTGTTTGCTGTAATGCCATTCATGTAGGAACAGACTGAATTTGCCAACAACAGCAAGAGAAGCGCCTAATTACCTTTGTTAAACATCCTGCAATTGAAAACTTCAGAGCTTGCTGTCTGCGATATCTCTGCTGTCCTAAACCAACGGCCTTGCCTTGAAAAGTAAACTGAGTCCATTTTTCACTAACGTTGAAATTGATAGAATTGGCTGAACATGTTCAAAGAGCCTTGAAAAAACTGAAAACTGTCAGGGTTTCAGACCAACCCAGTGGAGCCAGCATGGCTGGAAGATGTGTATTGTTGTAGCTATCCCAGTGGGAAAACTTTCCCAGTTCTCCCAGTAGTCACAGCATCGACAGTGGTATCTTTATTTACAGAACACGTTGTGTGCCATCTGTGCAATCCCAGCATGTCTGGAAGGAAGGATTGCAAGGCCAGGAGCCCCTCCATGTTCTGTGTAGTTTCCTTCCATTACATGGTTACTTATTTGCTCAAATGCCCTGGAAGTGCAGGAGTAGCTCAATCTTTGTGGGAGCTACAGGGCCGTATTTCATCCAAGCTCTACATTAAATAGTGCAGACACAGGAATTAATGGCTGGTGTACTCAAAGCCAAAACTAATTTATAGACTTTGGAAATTATTTCCTGCCTGCTGGATTTACAAGCAAAAGGCAGAGTTGCAGGGAGAGGCAGCCAAGGCTGCTCTGTCTTGATCCAGATTAGAAAGTGTTTGGTGTGTAAAAAAAGAAGTTACATAGTATTGTGTGAGCTCCGGGCAGGCTCTTGTTGCTCCTAAATCAGACACAAAAGACAACTCCAAACTCAGAAGAGACTCAAAGGGAGTTTGAGTCTCACTGGCCTCCGTGAGTGTAAGGAGTGCTGCTCGGGGAAGGCCATGAGAAAAGGAGTTGCTTGCTGTGGCTTTTTCAGGGCTGGCCCTTGTTAGAAACCTTTGTGTGCCCACAGCAGATGTGTGCTGTGTTTGAAGCTCTGCACGACACCAGAGAGAGGAGGAGACCCTCAGCTTTGAGGTGTGGGGAGGGATCACGGACCCCAGACCTCTCAGGAGTTTTCTCTTCTGCTGGTAATTGAGTAATTTCCTCTGTGCTCTCCCCTCTCCGGAAGGGATTTCTGGACCTGTTTGTCTTGGCTGCTGCTCTGGCTTCCACCAGTGAAAGCTCCATTTCCTGAATACCAAGGTCACCCAGAAGAAAAACCAGCAACAGCAGCAGCTCCCATTTCAGAACAGGTGTGGGGAGGGAACTCCCTCTTGCCCTGAAGATTTCATTGAGCAATAATTTCCACATGAAGTATATTTACTATCCCAGCCTTTCGCTCCCAGAACTGGCTGAGCCTGTTTTTAACCCAGACACTTTCAAGATGTTCAGGTTTTCTCATCCTGTCCTGATTGTTTGCCTGATTTCATCATCAGCCTGGTTCAGGTTAGGAGTTAAAAGGCAGCACAGCAGGAGCTGCACCGTGTGGAAGGAGCGAATGCTCCCGTGTGAAAATATCTTCAGCATGTGAGAAAGAAATTCAAATTCCTTATCAATGAAATGAATCCCTGAAGGCAGAGGGATTGATTTACATGTGATCGCTGCCTGCTTTAAGTCATGAACAGCACAGTGGTGCTGGAATCAGAGCCCTGTTAGATGACATATATAGATATTTAGATGATATATTTAGGGTGGGACATCCCTGCTGTCCCAGAGCCAGGTGTGTGCTGAGAGGGATCAGACAAAGGGAATGCCACCGTGGCCAAGTCACTGTGCTGATACCTTGGGAATTGTATTTAAAAATTCCTTTATCTGAAGATACAGGCAATTCAGGTGTAAATGTCCTAATGGTAAATTGGACAACAGCAATTGAAAATGAGCTCTGTGTAGTCTCTTCAGCTGGTTCAGATGTTACATAAGCTCAGCAGCTTCTATTTCAAAACAGATGTGGAGAAGAAAAACCTCCAAAGGTGTTTCTGATCAGATACTTCCCATGTCAAGAATATTTCCTAACCCAGCCCTGTGCTCCCACGGTTGGCCCGAGCCAGTTTTGTAAAAACAATGATTAGTTTATTTAGTCTGCTCACTGCAGTCTCTTATCTCAGTCTTCTGGTTTGTTCTCTTGTAACCTCCACAGAAGGAAAAATGTGTGTTTTGGCTTGCCTGGGGTTTTTAGCTTGATTTCCTAAGGAAACAGGAATAATGCAATTGTATTTATATGTATGTGCACATGCATGTTTCAAAAGACTTTAGAGCCCATTGGCTAATTTCAACCACATTTGACAGCAGGGTACTACTCTTAAAAATGTTCTGCTTGTACAGGTTACATGAAAATCAGAGACCAGGCAGAAGAGACAAACCCTCTCTCTGTCCCCATTGAGCAAAAAGGTTTAGTGCAAGTCCAGCCCTTATCAGAGTCACACTGTTGTTCACCTGAACAGGAATTTATTCTGCCTGCACTGAGTGGGGCATGTGGTCATCCTAGGGAAGTGCCACTCTAGGAAGGAGTGACTTCAGAGCGTGTTTCTTCTTATCTGCAAAGTACAGGGTGCTGTGTTCATTCCCTGAGCTGTGCTGAATTCCATGTGCTTCCCAGACAAGCTCCTCCAAAAGCTGATATCCACAGGGAGGGCTCAGCACCCTGCAGAGCTCTCTGGTAGTGCCGATGTGCAGCAGCAGCAGCCAAGGTTAAACACATCCTTTTTCTCCTTATAAAATGGGGGCTGACCAGAAAATGCTTCTTTGTACCTGAATGAAACCAAAATTGGTTCCACCAATTCCTGCCAGCAAAGAACAGCCTGGTGCTTGGTGGCAGCCACTGGGCAAAGTGCAAAGTCTAACTGTGGGCTTGTCCTGGGTGGGTTTATAAGCAGGCTTGCCTGCAGTTTGTGGGTTTTGAAGTATTTCTTATCGCTGCCTTTGTGTTTCCTCTCCCTCTTTGCTCAATATCCCGTGTCTCAGAGGACCTCTCCTGATGGAGGGCGGAGGAGCAGGATGGGCACGGTGGCTTTTGATCTTCCCTTGATCTCTAACCCAGTGCTCCAGGCCCTGCATATAAAATAGATTGTGAGAAGGGAGGTGCAGTGAGTGAGCAAGGCTATAGCATTTCCTTCCCTGAAGAGAGAACAAGCTGGCAAGGAAGCAAACATTGCCTGAAACGTGGGAGTTGATGATTTCTTCCTGGTCCCAGAGAAGGGAGCTGTGGAGAGCTCTGCTGCTGGGCCTCTCCCAGAGGAGCACCGAGCTTTGCACTGCCTAGGGACTGTCACTTTCCTCCCTGGAAAGAGGATGGGCACACATTCCCTGTCTGCTCCATGCTCTGTGCTGCCAGTTGGGCTGCTTGGTTGGGAATGGGAGCCTTCAGAGAGTCTCCAGGGTGAGGTTTCAGCCCTGACACGCTGCTGGTGGGTGTGAGGGCAGGGAACCAGGGGTGCTCTGTGCTCTGGACAGTGACTGGTCAGTGCTGTGTTCACACAGCACTTCTGCATTTTGGAGTTCCCATTTCTCCCTGCAGAGATGCAAGAAACAATATGATCTCATTCAGCCAAAAGCCTGAGTTGGTTGTACAAAAGTGCAGTCAGCTGATTGTTTAGGATTGTTTAGATTGTTTATTCTCCTCTCAGATTATTTTATCACTGTGTTATTCTCTGGTGAAGCCTCATTACAACCAGGACAGTTGGACATGCTTGCATTAGCCATGTCCTGATTTACAGCACAGCAAATTTCACCCCGTCCTCCACAGGCACCGTAGGATGTTCTCAGATCCAGGAGAGAGTGATTCACAGAGCTGGACCTCTCGGGTCAGGAACACATTTGCAACAGATCACTCTGAAAGTGACCTTTTGCCCTGGTAATAAGTAACAAGTGCATCCTGCCAGTGGGGACACGATCTTTGTCATGTCTCTGTTGTTGAAGCTGTTAGGCTGTGGAGTCATCTGCTTCCAGAGAGCCTTGTTTGTTTGGTTGTGTTTCTGTGGCATGAGGAGTTCACGCACAAGGCCTCATTGTGCAACACATAAACAACTCGTTAGACACAACGGGCTGGGGCAGTGCTGTGGTGGATGTCAGGCTCGGGAACTGCACAGGCTGCTCCTCCTCCTCCTCCTGAATGCTTCTTGTTCCGTGGTTTTATTGCAGGTGGTGACGTTTGATGCGGGAGGAGTGAGTGGCCATGCCAACCACGTCTCCCTCTACGCTGCTGTCAGGTACAGTGTCTGCTCTCTTCTCTGGGTGCCTCCGTGGGCTGCTGCAGGGTCAGCGTGGTGCTGCTGTGGGAGCAGAACCACAGGCAGTGTTCACTTCACTGCTCCCACTGAGTGCCAGGCTGAGGGACACGACCCTGTCTGGAGAAACTGCCACAGCTCTGGAAATAACCTACAGCATCTCTGAGTGTTCCATCAGCTGGTACCTTGCCAGTCTCACTTTCACTGGGCCCTCTTTGCTCTTCCTGTCCTTGATCCCACTCAAATATGCCACAGATCACTTTGCACTTGTGCTTTGGGGAGGGTGTGTGAATAGCTGATGCCTGAGCTGGTGGAACTTGGGGTTTGGAAAGTTCTGCCCCGCTGTTCCAGAGGAGGTTGCCATCTTGTCCAGGTACCTGAATTTACCTCTCTGACCCAAGGACGTTGCTCTTTCACTGGAGCTGTCCCTATTTACCACTTTTAGGAAGGGTCAATTACTTCCTTCACCATTTAATTCCTTACATTATGGGACCCTGTCTCTCTGTGCTGTGATGTGGTGAGACACAACAGACAAAAATCCCTTTATTAAAATCACTCAAATTTTGCTGGCAAGACAGCCACTGCCACTTTAACCCTCTGCTCCTTCAGACCTCACTGTGTCATAGAGAGATCTCCTCCAGAGCTGCCCCAGCCTTTCCCAGGCATGAGAAGAACTCTTTGCAAGTATAGCTTGTATTTATAGCAGCCATTTGTTTTCTGAATCATCTGTGCAATTCAAATAAACAAATTCTTCTGGCTCTCCTTGCTGACAACATCACAGTGATTTGCCTTTCTCACTTGCCTAGAGAAAGCTGCAGTGCCACAGAACCCATACTGGGACCTTCAGCTCCTCTGGGAAGATGCTGAGAGCTGGAATTCAGTGTTAGAGCGGGTTCATGGCTTTTCCCAGCAACTTCTGAAATAGCTTGACAGAGGAGAGGGGGTGGAGTGAAAGCAAACAGTGTCTTTGGGCTGAGGGGGGAGATGGTTTCAGGCACAGTTGTTTGAGGAGTGAGCAGAGGTTGAGCAGAGGTTGATGACCGAGGGGCAGAGGTTGATGACCAATGGTCACACCATTGGCACAGAGGGACCAGAGAGCTTCCAGCTGCCCGGACCTCTGTTTGTTCAGTCAATTGCTGTGTGACCTGCGAAGAGGAATGGAGAGCAGGTTGTCAGATGTCCTCCACCCTGAAGAGATCGTGGGAGAACAAGCTAGCAGCTGAGTTACATATGAAAAATTGTAGGAAAACTCTGGATTTTGATCCCAGTTCTATTGTTATCTTACTTTGTGGCTGTGCAGAAATCACTTTCCCACCTTCCTGCTTTAGGTTTCCTGTGTGTGCAGTGGGGATTGAACCCTCTTCTCGTCTCAGAGCATGTTACCAGGAACTGCTCATTGTCTGCAATTCCCTTGAACTCAGAGCTTTGTGTTGCTCCTCAGCTAGAGCAGAACATTGTCTGGGCTGATGAGATCCGTGCTGATAGGGACACCAGAGCATGAGCACTTCTCATTAGCTAAGGGCTGGTTTGTGTCTTGTCTCCCTTCCAGTCCTGAATCAGCAGAATTAATCACGGTAGCCCCATCATCTGCATGTGGCAGGAGTGATGCTGTGGCTGCTGAAAGGTTAAGTTTATTTTTAGTGGCTTGCTTGCCCTCATTATTTTTCAGTTTGTGTTATGGAGGAAGTAGAGCGTGACTGTATCACTCCTGACTCTCGGTGCCCTGATGAGTTCTCACATGTTGGCCAGCACAGGCAGCACTGGGAGCACAAACTGAGGCTTCTCCTGTGTCCCTGTGCCAGCAGAGCTCTGCAGAGCAGCAGTGGCTGCCCCTGGGGCCCCAGAGCTACATGGCAAGAGAAAGGCAAATGACCTCTCCCCTCCAGGTATCACCTGCAATGTATTTATTAACCATCTTTAAACAACTCCTGCAGGGTTCTGCCTCCGCTGTGAAAAGTGCAGGAAAGGATGAAGCAGAGGGCTGGTGCAGTGATCCTCAGCTCTTTGGGATGCTCCCAGGCTCTGGCAGACAGGCTTGTGCCCACTTGCCATGAGATTACTTTCTGCAAGAGCAGGGGTAGGACAGGCTGACTCCTCCCACAACTTCTCGCTTCAGGAGGTGCAAATTATTGAACAGCTTCAAGGAATGAAACAGTTCAGGAAATGGTCATAGCTGAGCAGATGCTCACTATTGTCTGCTAAGGGCATAAATATTCTTCCCAGTGTCTGGAACAGAGGTTATGTTCAAAGGAGCAGGAACTACTCAGAAGAAATGAGCTCTTTCCCTTGCAGCAGCCTTCCTCCTGACAGCTTGCAGGAGTGCAGCTGCTGCTGTGTGCCTGCCTGGCCTTCGGATCGGGGAGGAACTGGGAAATGCCAAGGTTCGAGGGTGGATTTGTTCTTCTGCAAGGGAAATAGAAGAAAAAACAGGATGGGAGAGGAACACAAATTGCTGCTTGATTTCAGTCTCCCCTGGGAGTATTTCAGTTCTGGCTTCCAGATGGAAAAAAACCCCAGCCCAAGCTCAAGCCCAAGAAAAACCCAGTGCAGCAAAGCAGGGAGAACTGGAAGCAATCTTCTGTAGCTCTGCTTCTTTCCCCATCACCTTCATTTGGCAACATCATTCTCTCTTATCCTTCAAAACAGGAGCTTCCCCTGTGGCCAAGGGAGGTTGGATCATTTACACTCATCCACAAGGAAAAGCAGGTCTTGAGTGACGTCCAGGTCACTCTACTGCCCCTCAGCATTTGGCCAGTCACTGGGCACTGTGGTGCTGAGCTTGGTAAATCCTGTGTGACAGGAACACTGGAGAACCTCTCTTTGCAGCCCTCTGAAATGGCAGTGTCTGCACTGAGATCCCATCTAAAATCAAGGTGGTTTCGTTTCGCATGAGTCACTGTGCATTTTGATTTTAAACAACCCCTCTTGCCCGGGAGCCTGGCACATGGGGACTGTTGGGTTTGTTGTTTGTTTGCTTAGGATGGAGAGGAATCATCTTTGTGAGGAGGAGGAAGGACTGTACCACTTGTTTTCTTCAGTGAGCTATCAAATCCATTTCATCCCAGCTCAAACAGAAAAGAATAGTCTTGTCTGCTTAGGGCAGAGCAAACTGAGTGGAAAATAGGAGCTGCTATATTTAACCACTGTGCATTATGTTGTTATAGCAACTGCATCCATAAAACTTCTATCAATGATGCCATATAAAAAGCTACATCAAGGAATCATTAGCCGAGCCTATTCTCGTCAATTCCATTTGGAAAAACACCTCTCAGTCCTGCAGGATGTTTTTTAACGTCCACCAGCTCTGTGGCAGGTTGTAAATGAGGCTGTGCAGAGATCATTTTCGGGAGCTTTATCACTCAGCAGCCGATTAGGATGCAGCCTGAGTGCCACCAATGCCTCGTTGCACTCCCATGTCCCAGCCTGGCAATGGAATGCCCCATTCCTGAATGCCATGGACATTGTGCAGAAGGGCTGCACTGAGGCTCCCTGGAAGAGGAGGGTTGGTTCAGTGCCAGCTGCAAATCCCTGTATGGAAACAATGAGCAGAGCAGTGTCCAGCCAAGCCCACTGGGTGGGAGCCATTCTCAGAGACCACCAACTGCATCCCACCCCAACAAAGCACAGTTCTGCTGTGAATTTCTGTGGAATTTCCAAGGCCAGGTCTTAAAGGAGAGGGAGGAAGCTGGGTTTGGGTGATTAGCTTGATGATAGTGAATGATATCCCATTTACCTTTTTTATTTGGTGCCTTCTTACAGTGTGGGGCTGGAAGATCTCTCTCTCCTTTCAGCAGCTACAGCCTGTGCATTTCTCACTCATTTTACTGATCTTAAACGTCCTGGGGGAGCTTATGAGTGATGGCTGTGGTTGCAACCAGACTGTCCCCATAAGGCTGAGACAGAATTGTCCTCTGCTGTCTATCCTTGAGACTTCCCCTCAAAGCTCTCTGCCCTGGCATATATCCCATAGCTTTCTACATTTTACCTCATTCCGTTATCCCTTTCCCTCATTCCTTAATTTGACCAAGTTCATTCATTCCAGTGCCTTTCCATGACACTGTTGAGAGCCATTAGGATTAAAGCTGAGCATGGGGCACCAGCACAGAAGGGATTCCCCCTAAAGAAGGGTTTTTCCCCAAAGAAACAGCCTCGAGGGGTGTCCTTCCCAGTGGCACTGGGCTGCCAGCAGTGAGTGGAGCAGTGACACTGCACAGTCTTCTCCCAGACAGAGCAGGGCCCAAAGCACAGAGCCAGGGACAGCTCTGGCAGCTGGAAGAGCTCTGAATTGCAACTGGCAGAACCATCTTCTGCCACTGCCCCACGTGTGAGTGCAGAGTGCCTGAGCAGTGTTGTACAAACTGTTGCTCCATGGTGTAGTTCAGGGTGCATGGAAATGGAGCCAGAAAGTCCAGTTAGAGAGGGAGGAGGCATTCCAGAGAGCAAACATCCAACATCTGGCAAGTATATCCTTCTAATGTCTCTGTGATTCCTCGGAGACTGCCTGTTCTTCCTCCTTCACATCTGTTTCATCAGATTAATCAGGCAGATTAGAGGCTGGGATTCTAAACGGAGCCCCAGCACAGCTTTAGGACATCCACTCTTTGCCATGCTCTTCAAAATTGCATTTCCCCAGTGCTCCCCGGCAGCCAGCAGTCAGTTCAGTGAAGGGTTTTGCCTCAGGCTTGGGAAACTGTTTGGAGAGTGAAGTCATTGAATTCAATGAACAACTTCTCATCAAACACAACATCGCCCAAACTGGAACACACCCTCGTGGGCACGAGCCCCAGAGGAGTTCTGTGCTCCCCAGGACTGAGGTTTCAGCTCCATCTGGACTTGTTCCCTTTGGAACAGGCTGGGAGGCTTCACTGGCCAGTGCAACAGAGGAGCTGACCCACTCCCATCTTTCCTGGAGGATTCCTGGGTAAGGACGGGGAATTTGGGAGCGAGCTCAGGGCTGCAGTTTGCAGGGTGAGGGCATTGGGCTGTTTCAGTGTTTCTACTGGGCAGATGGAGCTGATGGCTGCAGACAGCAACAGCTTTCAAAGCAGCTGGGCCTTGAGAGAGGAGCTGGGGCTGAGTCCTTGCAGGACAGAAATGGTTGGAGCCTTTGGATGTCTCATGGCCTTCCCAAATTCTTCACTGCACAGGGTCTCACATGTGCATCTGAACCTACCACAGGCAAAACAGAGAGTGCAGGGAGAGGTGCCCTGTAATCACCAGCCTCTGGCACTTGGAGAGTGGGTGGGAACAAGCCACCTTAGGTCGCTTTATGTTTAAAAAGAATTATAAAAAGTCTCTCTGGGGAAAAAAAAAACCACCCACATGGAAAAATCTCCTGAAAAAGAGCCTGTTTGTGTTTTAATTTTTGAGATTTTATGCCAAACTCTTTCATTTCACCCAAACCACAGCAAGTCCAATCTGTAAAACAACATTCCCAAAATGGCAACAGCTGAGAGCTGCAACCTCTCCCCTACTTGGAAGTGTCCCATGGAGACGCTCCAGCAGGGTGGAGATGGGAGCGAGAAGACGGATTTGGGAGTGGATTGGCTCATTTTGTGAACGTGTGCAGGAGGTAGAGCTTCATGTTTCTCTCTCTCTCTGCAGCCACAGAGAAATACAAATGAGCAAGGGCTGCAATTCCTCTGCACTCAGAGCTGGGTGGAGCCCATTCCCAGGGCTCTGCACTGAGCCTTGCTGAGAACTGGAGCATTTGGATTGGGACGAAAAGGGTGAGGAGAGATGCAGTTTCTTCATGCCTGTTCTTCCAGATGAGTGACAGGTCTGCTGGCAGCAGCTCTGAGGACCTTCCAGTAACCAAACACAGTTTGTGTCTCCCTGAAGCTTTCCACAAGCACAAACTCCTTAATTTACTGTTGCATCAAACTTCTCTTCCCTGCTGAAGATGCTCCCTGCTCCTGCTGAAACGTCTCCATGTGAGCTGGATCTCTCACTCCTGTTTCTAGTGACAGGAATGGTTATTATTAGTTCCCCCTTGGAGCAGCTCAGTGCTTTGAAGGTGCCTCCATGGCAGAGCAGCACACCCAGAAGAGACACTGGGCCTTCAGAGAGTTTGCCAAATTTCACAACCACTCACTGCTTTATCTCTCCAAGCTTATTCTAAAAGGTTCCCACCCTGCTAACTGTACCAAGTGCTGAATCACTGCTTTGGGTGGCCAGATTCCACTTGTGAGGGAAGAAACCTCTGGCAGAAGAGCGGAGCAGATATTAATGGAGATATTTAAATTACAAGGCAACATTTAACAATCTTTGTCAGAGCAGTAAGACTTGAGTGGTAGGGTAGAAGGTGGCCAAGTCAGTATTCCAAGGCCATTGTTTAGTAGGAAATGGCATTGCTTTGGCTCTGGAGCAGAGGACACCACTGGCAGGAGAATCTGTTTAAATATGTTTTCTGATTGCAGTTTGAGTTCTGTCATGACCTGCATTTCTGGCTTGACTTTTGCTTTGTATTGCATTGGGTATTCATCACTCCGTGCTTCCTATTTTGTCTAGGCCTGTGTAGCTAATCCTTTTCCTTGAACTTAACCAATAGCCGGAGATAATCCCAGTTTGAAAGTGACTGGAGAAACACAGCAGTTTACATATAATGCATGTGTTATCCTGGTTGATTTACACATGAACTGGCACGTTGTCCTTTGTTAGATACACCACTATAAGGTGATAACAATCTCTTTAAATATTACACAGGGTTAAATATCTTTTTTTTTATTATTATTTCCTTTCTCCTTTTGGCAAATATTCCATTGTTTGGATTTCTTTCTCTCCTGGAAGAGCAGGATGGGGTGTGGGACAGCCCTGAGTGCCATCTGCTGGAGACCTGCTGCTTCCCAGCCCTGCTGTGGGCCAAATCCAGGCGATGCAGGTGGGAATGTCAGCACAAGTGCTCCGAAGCCACGAGCAGGAAAAATTAAAAAGGAATTGAAGTTGACACCCTCTGATGCCCTCACCCTCTCAGGGCCATTTGCTTACACGTCTTGATGGAAGTGCCATCACCTTTCACATCTCCCACATTGGTCCTCTCGTTCTGTTTTGCTACAGAGACTTCCCAGCACAAAGTCATGAAGGGATCAAAGTCTTGGTGAGCAAAAGGCCAGAGCAGCTTCTCAGATGTCCCAGTGCCAGCCTGGGTTAGGAAAAAAGAGCTGGTGCCCAAAGAGGAGCAGCCACCGAGACAATGCCCCTGGCCAGCAGAGCCTGGGCTTTAAACAGCCAGATGTGCTCCCCGAGGTGAACGGCCTTTGGCAGCCTCTTGAGTTTCCCATGAGAAGTCTGAGAGTGAATTTGATTTATGGAGCTTATTTGTGATGTGTCCCAACAGCCAGGATGAGGAAAGGAACTGCAGAATAGTGTGGGGAATGAGGCTTAGCCCTGCCTGAGGTGCATCCAGTGTTGGCTCCAGAAGCTTCTCACAAGATCAGCCATCATCAGTGTGTGTGTTAAATGAAAAGGGTTGGTTTAGTGAGCAGAGTTTGTACCTGTAAAATCAGGGTTTGAGTAACTCCAGAGTGTTGACCCCCTTGTATCTGTTCTTTCACAGGTACCTGCATTCAGAGGGGAAGTTACCTGAAGGTAGGTGTCCAGCACCTCCCATCCCTCCTCCCATCCCCGCCCTGCAGCCATTTACATCACTGTTGTGTCCAGGGTTCCAGCTGCCCAACTCACCCCTGGGCTGCAAATACAACCCACAGCTGAACTTTTACCTCCCTGCAATTTTTTACCAGCTCAGGCTTCTCTACAGTCACTTTTCATTCCCGTGGGCTTGTCCTGTCTCAGTGTCTGGCAGTGTCTGGCCTGGGTGAATTTGAGTGCTCTTCCCAGGTCTGTCAGCTTGGTCACAGAGTTTTTGGTCACATCTTGCTTAGAAGCCTTTTTCCTTTTCTGTGACATAAGCCTCAGAAACAATTACCAGCTTAGCCAAAAACGTTTGCATGTAGCAAGTTAAGCTTCCACCAAAATGTGCTCAGGAAAGGAATCTGAAATCTGCAGTGGCACAACAAACTGTAGTGGCTTCTTCCAGCTGTGAGCAAGAATCTCCGAACAATTCTCTGTACAAGTAAGGAAAGGAAAGAACAAAAATACAGAATGAAGTTGCTCCTGACCCCTTTTCTAGAGCAGAGCTGCAGCCCTTATCTCCAGCAAACAGTGCCTGCCCAGGGACAAATGTTGGGACCTTGTCTCAGCACAAAGCTGTCACTCAGCTGTTTGGACGGAGCTTAGGGAGGTGGCTCAGCCAGGCCCACCCAGGCAACCCTCTGCTCTCCCAGCAGCCATCCAGGCTGTGTTCCTTTAATGCTAATTCCCAAATCATTGTAGGATTTGAATGAGTCACAGCAAATCAGTTTTAATTCTCTGCTAGCAGGAAGTTGCAAACCTAATGAGAGAGCATGAGCCAAGATGGCAGAATGCCCTTAAGCTGAGTTCTGACTCCAGTCCCTTCAGTTCCCCAGTTCATGAAAGAGGAGTATAGTGCCAGCTTCTTTCCTAGGACCTCCTCTTTGTTCAGCCTTGGGATGCAGCAGAGCTCTGTGTGCTGTGTGCAGTGCGAAGGACGAGGCCCTGCAGTGCTTGATGTCCCTGCTGGCTGTCAGGCCCCATCTACACCGAGCCACTTCCACGTGCTGCTCATGCAGGCTTGTGAGATTCACTCTGCTCCTGAACATGGGCTGTGCCTCAGATCCATTCAGGTTTGAAACAGACCCACGTATAGGGAACATTTCCACTTCTCCAGCAGCATCAAGAGTCTGCTGGAGCTCTGTGCAAGCCTTGCTGCTCTGATTACATCACATCTGACATGACCTACAAACACCAAAGGAACGGGGAGCTCCCATGCTGCTGCTTACGCTAAGCCTTTCCAAATATAGTTCCAGTCTCATTGAAATTCCCAGTATTTATAATTTGATCTGGCAGGCGTGTAGGGCTGTGCATCAGAGGGGCTTAATGAAACAAGAGTGATGCTGGGATTGAGGCTGTCTGGATGGAGCTGAAAGGCATGCTGAGGCCATGGAAAAGTGCTGCGCTGCTGTTGGTGAGAGGGAGCTGTTTGTGGGTGAGCCTGTGTAAGGCCATGTGATCAGGGAATCCACAGAAAATCTCCCTGCAAATGCAAAAGCCAGCTAAGCCTTGCATTGCCTCAGTGATATGCAAATGAGCACCCTAAATATCCTGCTTTGCTTTCTAAAGCCTTTAGCCAGCACAAACACAACAGGCTTTTTATAATCTGTAATCAAGTTCTCCAGCCCAGGCACAAGCACTTGTTTCAAGAAGCCAAGACAACTGCTGGATGTGCTCCCACCCCTGCCACTGGCCCCTTCCAGCTATAACCAGTGCTCTTCCAAAGGAACCTGTGCCTCCTTCCTTCCCCAGGAGCAGTGTAGGCCTGCAGCACGCCCAGTGCTCACTCAGGAGCTCCCCATTCTAGGCATCCTTGCTGCCTGAGTGATCTGGAAGTGGAAAGCCAAGCTGAGCAGGCTGCAGGCTTCACACACTTCTATTCTCGGCCTAATCCATGAGCTATATTGATCCTGCCCTTTCTGCCAACCTGGAGAGGTTGCATTACACTGCTAATCCCGTCCTGCCCAGGTCACAGGCACAGCAGGCTCTGGAAGGCTTCACCTGCTGGTGTCACAGGAGCAGACTCCTCAATGGCAGCGCTGCTCTCACCCTGCTTGGCAGGGAGCAGCCTGCTTCTCTGAGCCCTCTTCCATCTCTGCCTGGACTGTACATTCCTTCCCTGCTTCATTTCATCTCACATTCCCCTGCAGAGCAGGCTTTGCTGTCAGCACATGGAAATCCTGGTCGGATCAGTGACACAGAGGGCTCTTACAGTGCCTTTGTTTTTGGGGAGCTGAATGCCACCACTTTGCCTGATCTGACCGAGGAGGGCCCAGCAGGTCAGACCCAGCCACACTGAAATCACTTGCCATGGTTTTGAGCCCTTATTGCTGAGCTTTGGGGAACAAAAGGGTGTAATTGGTGCATGAATTAATATTTCTCAGGGAAAGAAAATGAGGAAAAGGAGAGCACATTTGGTTAACAGAGCAGCCCAGGCTTCAGAGAGCAGTGCTGGGTAACCCCATGCCAGGCTTCTTCCCATCCCCGTGAGTAGGAATTGATGTGGCATTGCCAGAGTCCATTAAAACCATCCAGGAAAGGAAAGGTTTGCTTTGAAAAGCAAACAGGTGCCAGTGGGAATGCTGACGACAGGAGCAGCACTGTACTGATTCTTTCGTCTGAAACTACCCCAGCAGCAGCCCAGAGGGTCTCTGCAGACAAAGGGGAACCCCCGCTGGAACCCCCACTCACGGCACATCACAGGTGTTCCTTCCAAATTTGCGATTTGGAAACAAGAAATGTCTCCAGGGGAAGTAACAGAAGTGTCAGGACACGCTGTGAGCGACTGCAGCACTTGTGCCTGCAGAGCATCCCTTGGGACAGCAACTGGGACTGATGGCAGCCCGACAGCTCTGCCTGTCCCTTGTCCCTGTGGAGCGGGACAGGGGCTCGGGTTCGCGGTCAGGAAGTGTCCCGGCCATGCCACTCTCACAGCCCCGCATTCCCGCACGTCCCGGGGCTCTGCCGGGCGCTCGGCATTGCTCAGCTGCTGCTCCGGGACCCTGCGGGGCTGCGGCTGCGGCGGGGCGGGGGTGGGGACACGGCAGGGGCACGGCTGGGACAGGAGGCGTTGGAGGCAGCGGTGCCAGGAGGGACCTGGGTCCCGCTCTCCCGGTCCCCTCCCGGGGCCGGCGGACGCCGCCACCTCCCGGCGCTCCCGAGCAACGCCCGGCGCTCCCAGCCGGGATCCTCGGCCGCTTCCAGCCGGGATCCTCCGCCGCTTCCAGCCATTGCTGCCCACTCCCGTGAACGATGCCCGACCGGCTGGGCAGTGATGTCCCGATGTCCCAATGTCCCTGTCCCCTTCACTGGAAGGGGAGCATCACCCTGGAGCCCTCTGTGATACTGAAATAAGGAGTCACCAGTTTTGCTTTGGAGAGTCCATTGAAAAGTTGGAACAACACCCTTGGAGAAAAGAAAAGAAATAAAGGAATTGAACGATCCTGGAGATGTGCCAGAGGGAGTCCATGAGAGCTTTGTTCTGTCTCCTCTGCGTAATTTCACTGCTTCAGGGCTCACTGAAGGAAATCTCATTGCAAATTGAATTGCATCTCTGACCACCTGTGTAAACTGTGACTTTGGCCTCTTCTGTCAAACCTTAATACAGTGTGGGAAGTGTGGAACATAATCACAGCAGCTTCCAAGGCAAGGAAATCCCAAAGCAGCTCCCTTGAGAGCTACAGGCCCTTAACAGGACCATCAGTAGCTCTGAACTCATCAGTGAAGACAATTTAGCCATGGTTAAAAAAAAATAGCAATTTACTTTTGAGTGCAAAGGGATCTTTAAAACAGAAAAAAACCCCAAACCTTCAGCATCAGCAGAATCTTCTGCTTCATCACAAACATCTGAACAGTGAATTCAGGAACTCTGTTAAAGTGTAACTGCCTGCCTGAGTTAATATTTGATTCCTGAGGCTTGTAGATATTTATTCTGTGGCTAAGAATTGGAGTAGAAAGATGAAATTTCATTTTGGTAGCTGAAGCAGAAACTACTCTTTTAAATTTCCATTATGTGATACAGTGCCAGCATTCAGATAATCATCTGCACCTTTTCCTTTGAGCCTCTTTATGTAGGAATAATTTAAATTATAAGCAAAAAACACCCAGATTTTGGGGTATTCAAAGCTAGCTTTGCTTTCCACAGGCTGTGAACAGAACAAGAACCAGTACAAAGGGTCATACACAGAATAAGAGGCAATAGAAATGGTCATAGATGTGCACTGGGCACAAAGGAATCCTGGTGGAAGCATCAGAAGTTGTTCCCCTTTTACACAAAAGAGATTCCCAAGGCCAGCAGCACAGGGAAGCTGCAAGACCTGCTGAGGCTGGAGAAAAGGGCACCTTACAAGAATGCTGTTGTTCTGAAATCTTTATCCTCTTTCTCTGTGTAGGGTGCCAGGTGCTCGTGCTGGAATCAGTAAATCTCCTCAGGAAGTACATTTCCTTCCTGGATGTCCTCATTTCCTGCCTCCTGCCCAGGGATGCACTCTTCATCCTGACCGAGGAGGAGACTGAACAAGCCAAGGTGAGATGTGTGGTACCTGCCTGACCTGCTTGAGTGGCTCCTCATCATTGTGGGCACTTTAGTCACACGTGTCACATTCCCAGGGAATTCCAGAAGCAGTTGTGTCACTGAGGAATGTCTGCAGTGATTTGTAAATCATGAATGGGTGAGCCAGGTTACCTCATGTGCTGTGTGACAGGACGGGGCTGAGCAGATCTGCAGCTCAGAGATCACAGGGCACTGGGTTTTACACTCTCCAGGATTCAGGATGCATTTCCAAGGAAACTGGATCCAACACAATATTCTGAACCTGTGAGTGGCCTGTCAAAGACTGGCATGACTGCATGCCAGGAACGGCATCCTTGGATCACAGCTCTAGCTAAAGATGGAGACAGCCTGTGAACTTGTGGTCCAAAGCTCTTCACAGGTTCCCTCTACTGTACATTTTTTAACTATTTCACTGTGTGAGATCATTTAATCCACAGCTTCCTATATCAGAATCTGAATAGCTCCTCTTCCAGAGCATGAAAATATTTACCCAGCACATAGTGCTGTTAATTCACAAATTACAGACTTTCCCTGCTTCTGAGGCTGTTAAAAGATAGAGTTACTTATGGAAACCACTTGGACAAAGGTGATATTCATTATTCCCATGTATTTTTGTTCCTGAAATCTGACCTTTCTAGGCTGGTGCTCTATAAATAGACTCAGTTGCAGCTGGCACTGTGGTCAGAAGGAGCAGAGAGAGGTGTTCCCACACCTATCAGTCTCCTGCTTCCTAGCATGTGAACACTCAGGCCAGAGATCACACGGGGAGGAGGAGTCAGAAGTGACACATAAAGGATCATGTCCTTTCTAGCAGGACCCTCTGAACATCAGGCAGCACAACACCAGATTCAGGGGCAGAGAGGCCCAGAGCTCAGGCAGCCTTGCACCTCCACTGCCTCTCCCTGCTCAGGCTGTCCTACAAACAGGCACTGATCCTCACAGGAGCAGGAAAGTGGCCTCACACCAGCTCGGGAAGGTTCCTGTAATGCTCTCTGCCCTGTTGTGTCCCCTAGAGAGCCATGCGGTGCCATCGCAGCCAGCTCCTCTGGTTCCGCCGGCTCTACCTGCTCTGCTCCCGGTACCTGGTGGTGAACTCATTGCGCCTGCTCTGACAGCACATCACTCTCAGCTCCAGGAGGAAAAGAACGAGCGAAAAAAGACTGTGCCAGGCCCAGGACTCAAGAAAGCTCCTGTGTTGGGTGCTCAACAGGATGGGGTGCTCTGTGTGGCATTCTCTACACTACAAAACACGGGCTGGGTGAACTTCTGAATATCTTATTGCCTGATACATTGAGAACAGCTACTCTATTTTCTCACCATAGAAGCTTAAATAAGATGAGAAATTTGGAGTGACTTTAATTGGGAGTCAAGCCCAGGAGGATTCTGCATTGGAGAAGATATGGCACGAACTGTTTCCCCAAGAGAGCTGCAAGGACTGCTTGGCAACTCTCTCTTGGTGCTTTTGTAAATTCCAGGTATCAGGAGTAACTTTTCAAAGATCATGCTATCTCCACAGATACCACAATCACAAGACCTTTATTACTCAGTCAGAACTTTAAAAAATCAAAGCTTTTGAATAAAACATCAGAAATCATGCCATTTTTTTCTAATTGCACTGATCTTTGCCGCTGCTTCTTTTATACACATTGTGTTGCAGGCTCCACCTTCACAGTGTCCCTCCTGAAGTATGAGCTTTTCTTGATTCAGAACAGGGCTCAAGAGTCTCAGCAGGACACAGGAATGAGGTGCAAGAGACTGTAATGAGGTCTGTGATTTAAACTTTAGCACAGCTAAAGGCAAAGTGCCAAACTAGCAACCCTGGAGTGCTTTACAGAGCAGAGGCAGTTTGAAAACTGAACATCACAAAAGAATGAGACAATCAGCATAGAAAGATTTATTTAAGAAACAGAGAACAGGTAACAGTAATGTAGAGATTGATTTCAGCAACCATCACCCAGGAAACCCCAGACTGCAGTTCCATGGCAGTGCTCCAAAGGCTGCTGGGAGGGTGTGTCAGGGTTTTGACATGTCTCTGATGGTCTTGTGTTCCCTCACTGCCTTCTCCCATTCCTTGCCATTGATATCCTCTGTGACAATGGTCTGCACGGTGCCATCATCCAGACAGTGGGGAGCTATTCCTGAAGGAAGACACAGGACACAGAGACCTGCTGTTTATAAAATGTGGGACATGCCTGCTCCATTCCATGGATGGGGCATCTCAGGGAATTGTAAATGCTATTGCTGTAAGGCCGAGTAGCCTGGATGAGAATCCTATCACAGGAAGAAGTCTTACACATTTCAGGTAAGACTCTTTCTTATGGAGGAGCTACAGGTTCAGCCTGCAGTTCCAGATGTTTATTAACACTTCAGGAACAAACTCTTAGGGCACAGGCTGCTCACTGCTGTCATGGCAGCACCCAGTGGAGTCTCTTTTCAACCAGAGCTTGATGGTTAACTCTGATTAGCACAGCTCACTTTGTACCTACCATAGCCATCGGGGTTGGAACGTGGAGTATAAAAGCTCTGAACACCACAGGTCTTGCAGAACGTGTGCTGGGCACGGTGTGTGTTGAAGGTGTAAGTCGTCAAATTGTCAGCACCCTGAGCAAAGGAAAAGCACTGTGAGTTTCCCATGGAAAGAGATGGATTCATTACTTTGGGCCTGTAGCTAAGAAATGGACAATTTAAAATGCTATCTTCCTGTCTTTATTTGAGATTCAGAGCTGTGCATTCCTGCTCTTTTCCTGAACCCCTGTGCTTTGTCTGTACACATGTCCATGACAGGCCTGGAAACTGCAAGAGCTCTGAACAAGACGCACTAACCCACCCACACCAGACAGCTTAAAATGCAGCCATTTCCCCCAACCAGCCAACCTTAGGGTAGAACACTGGTTGTTCTTGGTTCTTTGAGGATAACACCGCTCGTGCTCATGGCCATGCTCTTACTGTGCTCTTACTCTACCTTCAGCAGCTTGAAACGCGACGCCGGCACAATGAAGTGTCTGTTCTGTTTCTTTGTGCAAATGCTGCAACTGTAAAAGAAAAAGCAGACCTTTCTAGAAGGAGCAGACAGGTTGTAGTGCAGCAATCGGATCTCTTGACAACAGAAGTTCCACTGACAGCTGGAATGGCTCAGAGGTTAAGTGGCAAAAGTGGATTTGTGGTGTTGGTAGTGGTTGGCTGAGCACACTCATGGAACAGACTGACCCTACACAGGTACCCCCATAAGATATTCTCACACACAGCTCTTGAGAACAAACTCTAGCCCTGAGAAATCCACTTGAGAAATCCACTTAACCGTTCAGAGCATGCCTGGCCAATTTTGCCAACATTCATTACCTCGCAAACAAGAAAGTAAAGTTCAGAAGTTCACTCATGAGCTAGAAGCAAATGAGTTGCAGGCAAAGAGGGATCACTGCTGAAACCAGAGAGTGTTTTAGTGCGAGGCACATGTGGTCAGAGCTGTAATGTCACTTAAGAAGAACAAGTTAAAAAAAGACCAATGTGCTTCGAGCCCACTGCATGAGAGGAAACAGAAAGCAGATGGCTGAGCACCTGGACTCATTAGATCTCTCCTGACACCTTCTGTGTGAGTCTGGCTGTGAGACTGAAATCCTGCCCAAAGCAGCACCTGAAATCACCAACACCGATCTCACAGCGGATCAGGACACAATTAGGGCTAAACCCTATGGAAACAGCTCAGAGGGTGTTCTGCAGCTGTCTCACCTTTAGCTCTAAGGTTGGAAAAGCAGAGAGCTGACATTCAGCTCTGGGAACAGGGAACAAACCAACTCACTTGCAGTTAAACACGTGCAGATCTGCTGAAGCCCAGACCTCAAAGCGGACGGCTCCACAGTGACAGCCTCCTGTGTGCTTCACCAGCCCCCTGTATTCACTGCAGAGAGACACAACAGAGCTGTTGGGATCATCCTCTCTTCTCTGGCCAAGAGAACAGTAAGGTTATATATGACATTATTCAGTTCTGGCTTGAGCTGTTGCAGAACACCACGAAATGTATCCACTCAAATGTATTTAATAACACGTGTCAGAGTGAGATAGAGGATGGCTTTTGTCCTGTGCAGCAATTGCTTTTGTGGTTTAATTAAAATGGTGAAAAGCAAAGAAGAGCACCAGTGTGAGGACTCTGTGCTCTGTGCAACACAGCTCCCCACCACAGTCCAGGTCACGGTGCTGACCCTACAGCTGTGTCCATGCACAGAAACCAGGGCTATCACCTCAAAACAAACTGCTTGGAACTGAGAACTGAATTTCCCAACAATTTTCCCCATAGTTCCTCTACCACCACTAATATTCCTCCATTTAAAAGCTGGGGAAAGCAGAGATAAGTGGATTCTATATAATATTTGATGTGTCTTTTATTTTGGGTTGTAATTGCAGGGGAGCTTTATGACCAAGGAATTTCTGAGCCTGTGCTTCTCCCTCTCCCCGAGCCGCCTCCACTGCAGCTGGGCAGTCACCGTGCGGGTTAATCGTAAAATGCAATGGAAAAACATTTTCCTTCCAGATTTTGCCTCCCACGGACAGTTTCTGATGTGCCGCGCTCTGCACAGAGCAAATGGATGGAGATTTCTCGGCTGAGCCTGGCGGAGCCCCCAAGGGCATTTTTGATGGGAGAGCCGTAAAACACGGGCAGCTATAGCACAGAAAATCACTTCTTTTCCGTGCTGCGTGCGCCCCCTCCCCGTCCCACCCCCGGCCCCCGTTCTGGGCAGCTCCCCGTGCAGATGCCGCGCAGAGAAGGACGCGGTTCACGGGACGGGGCAGGAGCGCGGAGCGGCCGCCCCGGCCCCGTTACTCACTACGCGTCCAGCAGCAGCCGCGCCGCCTCCTCGCAGCTCAGCCGGTGCCGCTCCTGGAAGGCGGCCCAGCGCCCGCTCTGCGCCCCGAAATCGATGGCGCCGGGCCCGGGGGGCTC